>JAJGRW010001278.1:583102-743020 GCA_025461045.1 Carex parvula
GAAACATGGTAATAGAGATACTCAGGTTCTTAGCACGATTTCCTCTCAATTGATCTCTAACTGAGGTCTCAGTCTGAGGCCTGATTACCTCTCATGTGATCGCTGTAGGGAATGAGGTAAACGAGAATGGAAAGGTATACCCTTCAGATCTCTCACTGAGGTCACGAGTATACTGGAGGCGATTTCCTCTCTGACTGAGCACGCGATTTCCTCTCTCTCACTGATACTTTCTTTGAGGAGGCGATGTATATTGGGAAGGAGAGCAAAGATATCGCCATGGAGAGCATAGGGAATACACTTCTTCGATGGGAAAATTGTATTTGAAGGGTAGAAGGGTATAATCGGAAATACATAAATACGTATTCCAAACAGTATTTTTCAATAATTTTTTATAAAAATAGTATAACCAATTGTATTGGAGTGGCAAACTTAAGAATTAAGTAAGTTAGGTGGCATTAGGAGAATTTCTAATTTTAGAGTGGCATTTTTCAAATTGAAAGGTTTGGAGTGGCAAATAAACAATTTTCCCTAAAATCAAGTATAAAACTGATGGCACAATAAACCGGTATAAGGCAAGACTAGTAGCAAAAGAATTTACCGAAACTTATGGTATTGATTATAACGAGACCTTTGCACCGGTTGCAAAAATTAATATTGTAAGAATTTTATTCTTTATTGCGGTAAACAATGGTTGGGACCTTTACCAAATGAATGTTAAAAGTATTTTCCTTCAAGGAACACTTGAAGAGGAGGTGTATATGACATTACCACCCGGTCATAAACTGGAAACTGACTCTAACTTGGTTTGTAGGCTAAATAAATTAATCTACGAATTAAAGCAATCTCCACGGACATGGTATGACAAACTTAGCTCTTATTTAATTGTGATTTTAAAATTAGTAGTGCTGACCACTCCTTGTTTACAAACGATAATGGAACCAACCGCCCTAATCTTGGTATATGTATATGATATCATAATCACCGGAAATAACTTAGAAGAAATTACGAAATTCAAAATACAATTGAAAGAAAAATTTAACATCAAAGTTTTAGGATACCTAAAGTATTTTTTAGGAATAGAAGTAGCTTACTCAAAAAATGACCTATAGGAAAATTAATATACCTAACGGTAACCCGTCCGAATATTTCTTTTTCCGTAAGCCAATAAGTAAATTTATGCACTCACCTAGAATCCCTCACTTAGAAGCCATGAATAGAATTTTAAGATATTTAAAAGAAAATTCCGGTAAAGGTATTTGGATGAAAACAACAACTCTAACAACTATGTGACTATTCCGATGCAGATTGGGCCGGAAGTTCCGATAGAAAATCTACTACCGGTGTTTGCACGTTTGTAGGTGGAAATTTAGTCACATGGAAAAGCAATAAGCAAAATGTCGTGGTAAGATCAAGTGCGGAAGCGGAGTATCGAGCCATGGCATCAACCGCGAGTGAACTAGTATGGCTCAAGCAATTACTCAAGATATGGGTATCATGTATGATCAACCCATGAAGATGTATTGCGATAACAACTCGGCACGACACATTACGTCAAATCTCGTGTTTCATGAACGAATTAAACATATAGAAGTCGATTACTATTTCATTAGAGAAAAGATGCAAGCAAAAGAAATTGAGACACCCTTTGTTCGAAGTGAGGATCAATTCGCCGATATCTTCACTAAGGGACTAGATCGATCCGCAACCATTCAAGAATATCACAAGCAAGCTAGGATTATTCTACATTTACAATCCTAGCTTGAGGGGGAGTGTTGAAGATTGATCTCAGAATACTCGTCATCGACCGTTAATCTAAGATTCAAGTGTTTAGATTAAATACCAAAAATAGAAAGAAATAAAACGGTAACGTGTACTGTCTTTACCATTTACCATAAATAGCAAAATAATACAAACTGCTATATTGAGCCTTTGTGATTATAAATAGGAGCTTGTTGTAATAGAAAAATAAGATCAATACACAAAATATTTTATCCCCTATAACTCATATAGCTCTCTGTTAAATTCAACAGTCCTCTAATTTTCTTTTCCTCAGATGACAAGTTGAACCGAAAGAAAAAAAAAATTACAATTGTGCTGCATCCCCATTTATCTTCTTTGCCTTCTCAATCGACCAAAAAAATAAAAAAATAAAGGTAGGTGGAATGTTCTCAGAGCATAAGATTACAGTTTGACTGTGGTTTTGCATCTCTAGGAATCCTTAATTAATTGATTCCTTTGGCGAGTAAAATACTCGCAAAGAATCCTAGAAGACACTGCAAAAACCAACTACTTCTGATATGTCGCGCTAAGCTTTGATCAGAAGCTGAGACTTCAGCTGAAGAAGGCGAAGTACTGTCAAACAAGTCCATTATAAATTGCAAAATTAACAGTGCAGTAAAATTTTCATGAAAACATTCTTTTTAAACAGGAATCTTGTGACTGGTGCTGGTTACAAAAAGGGATATATAATGATGATTGTGTATTAAGTCGATCTTCCTACAAGTATAAAAGCTATGTATGTATAAATTACAAAAAGGGATAACATATTTATACATCTGAAAGCTAGTACCTGTTATGAAGGGGAAGTACTGGTGGAGATTTGCCTAGTTGTACCAAACACATGTCAGGTTGTCGGACAATGTATATTTGATCCCCCGTCATGCTTTCTCCATATGCTTCTTGATTTCGGTGCCATGTCCATAGTGCATATGTTGAGTTTATGACCTGTAATGAAAATAACAATTAATATTTAACAATTCTCAGTATATTTATCGTACAAGTATCCTGGTATGCACTTGCACATACAGGCAGCAATGAATCTAATTGAAGCTGGGGCATGGCTGTCGCCCCCAATGTTTTCTTTTTCTCCTTCTATAATATATTTGGAATTTGACCTATTATTTACATAGTCTGTGGTATTTGCGGCTGGTGGGGAGGAGGGGGCCGGGTTTATTTACTCACTATTAACAAAGTATATATATTATCCATAGTCCCTTCAAAGCTTAACATTATTATTATTTTTTTAATTTCAAGCCATGTGTTTGAAAATAAACATATTCTATTGTAACAAAAAAATGTGCTTGTGTGTTGAAAAGGGGAAGGGGTGAACCTCAAGAATGCCATGACCAAAGCTACTATCCCTGAAGGCACTCCAATCAGGCTGCCGGTCCCAGCAGAACTTCCCTTTGGCAGGTCCCGTAGAGAAATTCATGTGACATACACCTCCAAATTCTGGTTTGTTATCATCTTGTTTGGGGCACTTCCCTGGATCGTCGGCAAACTCTACATCAACTTTCTCTATGTTACCTCCATCTCCTACTGTTATGTACACCGGCCCACATGGATCCAAACTGTAGTTGTACACCCGGTTCATTCGCTCATATGCATGAACCTGTAAGTAAGATTACCGCATTGTTCAGATAGCATTTAACCTTTATTAAGAAGTGAGTACAGTTTTCTAGGTTCATCTGTGCAAGCAACTATTAGTGTACCAAATAGCAAGATTCAGTACAGTTACCGCATTCACCAATGAGGTCATGATTCTCCAGTTCCATTTGGATTCTATAGTGTAAAATTTCATGTATTATACCCTAAAATACAAAAAATTCAAGCAATTTGCTACCAATGACAGTATATACTGGCCAATACGACAATAGGTGATCTTTCTCTACTGTGTTATAATATTTGTAAGTAGCTCTGTGTATAAGATGAAAGTGCCTTTTGCCTCTTACATGACCGGAAAAGACAATATCGACCCCATATTGGTAAAGAAGGCTTTCCATCTCCAATCTCATACATTCAAATTCTTGATAGTGAGATGAATAGCTATTGTACCATGGGGGGTGCCATGCTGCAACAATCCATGGTGTAACTTCGCGTTGTACCCCTTTCAAATCTTCCTTCAGCCAAGAATATTGAAGACCTGATCGTCATGTGTGCACCATGAATATTTTATCACCAGAGACATGATTTGCTGATGAGGTCTTAATAGCATTTTTAACACCTTAATTTGAGGCATTTCCACACATAACCAACTATACTAAGGCAACAATCATTTATAGTGAAAATATGGATGAAAATCTATGTCATTAGGCTGATATGAAACTATACTACACGGTGGAAAAATTACTGCAAGCAATTTGTTTCCATTTAATTGCCATTCAATTAAACAAATGGTTACAAGTTTTTTAGAGATTTCGATCTCTTTTGTTCTCCCCACTCAAAAGAAAATTTCCATCAGTCCCCTGATCCCAATTTTGTCCTCAAATTTCTAGAAGTTGTATTTTTTGTCTCTATACTAAGCTGGTCTAGAAGCTTGAACAAAAATACTAATAGTACCATTTTATGCAATCCAGAAAGGAAGCAATTGGCAGAAAGATGTGTTCCACATCAGCTTTACCTTGGATTACCAGTCAAATTTCAAATTAAGAACATATCCATAATTTGAAAAAAATTAATCTTGAACAATATTTTAAAGAAGTCAACTAATTGTACTACAAAAGTTTGGTTGGATGCTAAAATTACACTATTTTATTACTAAAGTTATCTTATCATAACCATCGTCATCATTTTTTTTAGACTAACCAGTAAAATTGTAGTCAACATAGGCACCGAGCATGATGAAGTGGATCCCTCCAGCATTAAATGAATAATAAAATTTACTGTTTGATCTGCTCTCTTCTGCTGGTACAGCAAATCGTGACTGATACGACTGGAACTTCATCCCATCTATTTGCGGTTCAATCTCGTGATTTCCCTCAATTATCATCATAGGAACTTTCGAAGTGAGCGGCTCCATGAATCTAAATAAAAATTGATTTAAAATCTAATTTTAAAATAAAAGATATAGAATAGTGCTTTATTACACCAGATACATTAATTATTCTATTAGGTGCATGTCAATACAAAGCTTCAAATTAATAGTTCTCTGCATATTCCAAATGACTTAAATGTCTGGCATAATCCTAATATTTAAATTTTTCCCAATGGCATCAGTTAAAAATATTTTGAAACATGATAACCTTCCCCATCCATCCCAACGCGGTTGATATGTCTCTCGAATCGGTGCATCAGGAAAGGTGCAAGAAAAACAAGAGGTCCCATTTCCTCCGGTTGTAGCATACTGATCAGCATAAACCAAATCACCAACAAATAAAATCATATCCGGGTCATTACGGGTCAGATGGTCAATGGTGGTGGTGGAGTTGTGCGTAAGTCCCAGATCTCCAACTACCGCAACTCGGCTGGGGTAGCTGTTTGGGCCAGGAGCTGGAAGGGTTTGGAATGTATGCTCTTCGCTCATAGCTTTTAACGAGCTGTCGCCACATTTATAATAGTACATTTTCCCTGGAACAAGTCCTGAAAAATGTGAAGAAGGGTCAGGACTAAAGTAACGGTATGTGCCATTTGGTACAGCCGTACAGGTATACAAATATGCAATGGTACAAATCAGTATATCAATCAAAATTTTAAGAGTAATAGTTGTATTAAGGGCTATACGCTATTGCTTATAGTCTTGGATTTTTAAACAAGACAATCGTAACCTACCAGGAGCGAGGCACGGTACAATGCATAGCGCACTTTGGTCCGTACTACGGAACTATATATTTATTTTCAAAGTCTAAATAATCGATCCGAACCGTTCATCATGTTCTTCATATGAATATGTATTTGGAGGGCCAAATTGTACATTTTTTAGAATTATTTTACTATCTAAAAAGATAGGTAGAATATCACTACTTTCGGATGGTCCAGAATTTTAGATCAAGTGATTTTGTACCTATATAAAAAAATAGTAAAAAGTTTCTAAAAATTGTAAAATTTAGCATCCAAGCACATTTTCATATGGAGACCATGAGCCATACGGATCGACTATTTTGACTTTGGAAATAGAGATATTGATCCATAGTACATACTAATCCGCGGTATGCGTAGTACCATAGCCTCACTCATCTACCTGTATACAGGGGCAGATCTAGGATTTTCGTCAGGATAGGGCAAGATAATATCTATGCGGATACAATATCTAATCGGGTTTAAACATATTATCTAATCAAATACTAAATAAAAAACAATCAACATGCCAAACAAAGTTTTTCGAATCTAAACATGATATACAAAAAATAAGTTTGGTAATAGTATCTATGTATCCGTGTGTTAACCCCTAAATATAAAATATAAATATATATATAATAAATTAATTGGAAAAAGATAGAAGAAAATGAAAAGTCACTAGCAAACTCAGAATATCAAAGAAAATGGAGGCATCCAATAACTATGGAATGGTGAAGAAGAAATAGCAAATGAAAAGAAAACGAAAAGAAAAAAAAAGAGACGCGGGTTGACTTGCACCCAGATCATTCAATACATTATGTTGCGCACCCCTTGTTCTCTCTTATTTAATCTTACCGGTGGGCCCACTAATCCAAGCCAACCAACGCTACTCATATATTATCTCATTTGCTACGTTTGGTTTATTAAAACCGAGTATGTCAGTATCTTGGCTCATGTGCTCCGCGTCTATGCAGACGAATGATCTCTTCTTCTCCAAAAACAAATTCAAAAAAATAATAGAATAAAATAATAATCAATCATTGTATTTCAATAATCAATTATTGTATCTTGGCTCTGTATATCAATAATCAATCATTGTATTTCACTGTCTAGCATTTTACTCACGACATACCATTTAACGCAATCCAGAAAAAATAATAGACTAAAATCAACAATGTATCCTAGTTGGTTTGGTACAGAAATGGATAAAAGAAATCTTACCGTCTAGCCTGACATGGTGAATGATACCGGAAGTATAGTTGAAGAGACCTTCATATGGGTACAGCTGGCTGTACACCTCAGCTGTACCATTTTTATGGAACGTATATTTGCCACTCTCCAGTCCGTACCAGACCTCACTTCTGGATGTAGATGGATCGAGAGATACTACATTGCTCCCGATTTGTGCATCCCCTGTTTTGAAATTTCAAATATCAAAACGAAGTTGAAAGGTTATGATCAATTAATTTTACAAGAAACTAAACTCACTCCAAAGAAAGAAGTTACACCTGTGATCCAAGAGATCCAAAGGGAAGAAGGAGAAAATGAGGCAGCTATTACAATCTGCTCAGGAAATGGTGACTTCACCTTCTTCGCAAGCCGAGAATCAGAAAGTGGCACGTCATCACTCCCCTGTCTGAGGCTCGAATCGAGCCGCCTCGTCACTGGCTCGAACGGACCGTCCAGTGTTGTCGGTATGCTCGCTGCAACCACCACGAGCAAGAACAAGATGGCAAAGGTGAAGAGTTCCATTGGAGGAGCCATTTGTTGTAGGAATGGAGATACAGATAGGTGCTGTCTTTTAAGAGGGGACTGAAATTGGGATAATGAGGGAATATACGGTTAGAGAAGAGATGGTGATGTCAAAGTGGCGTATATTCCATGAGAACGGAGTAGTCCGATGCCCATCGGACCTATTTTAAGTTCAACGAGCAGGATGACCGTCCGATCTATAATTTAGTTTGCGCGAACGAAAATTGAAACAGACACACGAAGTTTAAAGCGTTCCGCACGAATCTTAAAGTAAATCGACGGTGATTAAACCCATCGCACCAAAGTAGGTCCGATGCCCATCGGACCTACTCTCAAGTGCAGAAGGTTATATTATCACTGGTACCAATTTGGGTCCGATGTCCATCGGACTCAAAGTGAGTTCGATGGATTCTGTGACCGTCCGATCTGCTTTAAGATACGCTCACAACTTTCGCGTATGCTTTAAATTCGTGCGCACCGATCTTAAAGTCGATCGGATGGTCCTAAGGAAGGGAAGTTTTGTTAGCATAGATGTCAGTGGCTCAGAAAATTTGAACCAGGTTTGGAAGAATTCAAATGGGTAAAAAGTCAAAAGGGTTCCTTGTTTCTCTTCTGTGCTGCTGTGCTGTAACTGTCAGCAGCTCAGCATCCATTACAGTTCAGACGTCCACAATTTAGTCCCGGATCCATCATGGCAAGAAATTATGTGGTCTAGTATGTTGAAGGCCAGTATTTTGTCAATTTCCTATAAATTGTGTACAACATACTGTTATTATGTTACCAGAAACAAGCCAGATGCTTGGAACGAACCAGAGTTCATAAGATAAATATTGGAGCGTTGGATTTGATCACATTTTATCGTGGCATGACATTATTTCACCCGACCTCCACCACTACAAAAGTGAAAAAGAAAAACAAGAAGGAACTTAGATTTGAGAAATAGCGAAAGCAAGCTGGTCCCCGGAATTGGGCTTTAGCCCGATATTTTTATTAATACCCAAAAAAAAAACAAATTATCAAATCTGCCCCCACCCCAAACTTATTTTTAAATCTACCCTAACCGCCCGTCCACTGGGTGGTTCACTTTCCCCACCAGACCGCCCAGCGGCTGGGCAGTCCATTACCCATATCTGACCGCCCAGCAACTGGGTGGTCCTCTATAAAACCCTTATAAAAGGGATTTTTCTCTTTCCTGATGAGCACAGTAGTCATTCCACAAATTTCCATAACCGAATGAGAGAAAGAGAGGCGATTTTGTACAGTATTTTTGTACAGTAATTCCCGAACAGTAATTCCAGATGTTGGTTGCACTGTATGCGGGCGGGAAGTTTACCCGGGATGCGGAGGGAGCACAGTACACTCAGGAAGCAGCCTACGGCTTCGAGGTAAATGAAAATACCTCATTTGTTGAACTGAAGAGAATAGTGTATGAAAAGATTGGTGTGAACCCCAACCGGTATGATATAGATTTAGCTACCCGGATTAACACAGTAAGTGGTGGTAGACCTTACTATACTAGGTATCCAATAACATATGAGTCCTTATGGAGGAGTGTTTACAACACTTTTGAGTCACAGGGGGTAATGGTAATGGACTTATATTCCAGGAGAGTTCAGCGTGAACCCGGGGTTGGAACATCTAGGAAAAATAGAGGTTATGATCACTCAGGTTATGACAACCCGCGTCACTCGAGTTATGACAGCTCGAGTTATGATCACTCGGGTTATGACAACTCGGGTCGTGAGCACTCGGGGTATGACAACCCCCGCCACTATAGTTATGACAACCCCCGCCCCTCGAGGTATGACAACCCCGCCACTCGAGTTATGAACCGCCCGTATCACCCGTTTATGAGAATTATGTACCTGATTTTACCACCGATCTACCACCACCACCACTACCTCCTCCTGAAACCCAATCCAACCCAGATTTCCATCTGTACCACCATCAATACCTATAGTGTCACCCGTTGCTACCCGGAGAGACCTTGACCTTGATGCTGAGCTCGATACCGTACCACAAAGAAATTTGGAAACATGTGACGAATGGGAAAGGGATTGGAATTCTGATCATCTGTCAAAAGGTGATGGAGATTATTTACCTAAGGAAGACATATTTCCGATTAGAGGTCGGACAGATAGACATCCGTGCCCCACATTCAACGATACCATTGCTTTTGAAGAGGCAGATATCTCATTTTTTGGGCCGCGTGTCAGGTACAGTCAAGAGCTTGCTCCGTAAATGGGAGTGCAGAACTGAAAAAAGGGACCGAAGAAGGTTAGTAATTGTTTGTGCCGACGAAGCGCATTGCCACTTCCGTCTCTATGCAACCCCTGTAGGTAAGGGCGAGGCATAGATTATTAAGAAGTGTGAACCACCTCACACATGCAAGGCTGCGTCATCAAGGAAAGACCATGCAAATCTTACGGCTTCACTTATTGCCGATGTAATTGAGAATGACGTTAAGGAGGACCCATCGATGAGCCTTAAGGAGGTCGCTAGACATGTCAGACGTGTTTACAAGCATGTCGTCCCAAAATACAACAGGTTGTGGAAAGGGCGTGAACTTGCGATTTGCCGAATGTTCGGTAACTGGCATGGTTCATACAACTTGCTTGCACCATTGCTGCAGGCCATAGCAAGTACAAATCCCGGCACTGTCTTTGAATGTTGGAATATAAGCGTACCGACTGTCGACAACGCGTTGCATTCAAGGCCATAGCATGGGCGTTCGGTCCATGTATTCAAGCTGTGCCATACATTAGACCGGTCATCAGTGTGGATGCATGCTTCTTGTCTGGCCGTTACAACGGGAGACTGCTGATCGCATGTGCATATGATGCTGAAAACCAGTTGTTGCCTTTAGCCTTTGCAATTGTTGAGAAGGAGGACGGGGAAAACTGGGTATTTTTCATGAGGTTCGTAAGAAGACAAGTGGTTGGCGACCGGTTCTTTTGTGTCATATCAGACCAGCACAAAGGAATCAAATATGTTTTTGATCGCCCAGATTTCGGGTGGTCGACAGCGAACGGTGATTGTGTGCACAGGCTGTGTATGCAACATGTTACAGACAACCTACACAAGAACTGCGGATCTGAAAAATGGGTTGCAGATACATTCAGAATTGGTTGCAAGAAGAAGAAACCGAGAAGGGTGGAAGAGATGTTCAAAGATTTTGCCAAGTGATCAGAGTCAAAATAACGATGATTTACGTAGGGTTTTGGCTTAGGTTTTACATATTTTCTCACACTTATGTTTGATTTATTAGAGAAAAAGGCTACTGTCACCCTTCTTTATGTTTTATTGCAGAATACAAGTTTTGGGACTATTTTACATCAAATGAAGCTAGAATCGGGTCAATCGGATCAGCGACGCTCATCGACTAAGTCTCTGTTACGGTCCGTATTGGCTAATACGGACCAGGCCTAGCATTGACTAGAAGATAGCGCTGAAAGCATTAAACCCTAACCGTCGAGGTCCTAATACGGACCGTATCACCTGATACGGTCCGATCCGAAGGCGTCTCTTGGGGAATAACTGCCGACAGCTGTTTCCAGATTGATTTCTTAACCTCCAATCAACCTCTACACGTCCCTACACTCCTATATAAGGCCCCTGGGCAGAAGAATACTTCATCTTTGTAATTAGGGTTAGATTTGATTAAAGAGAGAAGAGAGGAGTGCTTGTAACCATGCCGTTCCGCGGCTAAGTTCTTTTTCTTAGGGCTAGGCAGTAAACCTTGTTACTCTTGATGTTTTGATATATATATTTCTGTTGATTATGGTTTCTTGTTGTTGTATCTAAATGCTTTTGTGATTTATTATCTCTTCACCTAATTTCAATGATCTAGTTTGAGACCATTAGGGTAGTGACAGTGCTTTAATGGCAAGAGAAACTATTTGGATGAGTTAGCCTCGTTGAGATCTATTAGGTTTATGTGAAGAAAACCTTAGCGGGGAAACCATAAACCAGACCAACAAAACGCGTACCAAATTCTATTATTTGCGTAAAGTAAATCGTAGTGATCTGTGTAGTAATTTGGGGTATTTAGAGACCCGACAGTTGCGTAAGGTAAATCGCATTGTCCTGTGTAGAGTCTCGATGAAAGATCTGTCATCCTCGCGTAACATAAATCGCAGTGACCTGTGTAGTTATCTTTCATAAAACAACAACAGGAAATCAGACGCAACAGGAATATATTGTCAAGGCGGATTGAGTGGCAACGGTGTGCCGAAACCCTAGGAATTCTCATCTCTATCTTTATTTTAATTACTTTTAATTGCTTCCTAATTTACATTGATCAACAAACATCTCTCAATTTACAGATTTTATCTAGCCTTTCGAAAGATTGTGATTCGATCGCTCAAAGCACTGAACCAATATTCCCTGTGGATCGACCTCGAATATACTACTCGATAAGGATTGTGCGCTTGCAGTCCGAACCGATAGCATTTCCGAGTTTATAAATATTAAAAGAAACATTGCTCTCTTTTGAGTGATCAAGCTTTTTGGCGCCGTTGCCGGGGAATAACGGTTCATTGTGCAAGGCCTCGCAAGACGTCCTTGCTTTGACCATTGAATCCAATTAATTAGAAACGCCTAGATTTCTTTTTATTTTCTGCATTTTTATTTTTCTTTTATTTTCAATTTCGTTTTTATTTTATTTTTCTTTTTATTTTCAGTTTTTAGTTTAATTTTCAGATTTTCTTTTCTTTTTAGGACACTGCACGCTGGCCGAATCATCCGTACGAAGATCCGAGAGGATTGCTAGTAGGAGAGGACAATTCGCTTCCACATCACCGATAAGAACCAATCATAGTTCTTCATCAAGTAATTCTGAAAGCGAAGAGGACTCAGATTCGATCAACATGGATATCCCACCGATTAACAATGGAAGACAGAATGGTGATAATGAAGTTCACGATGCAGCAAGACCCAAACTTCTACGAGACTATTGCGTACCGTGCGCGAATGATCCTAATTCTAGTATAAACCCGCCAACTGTTACGAACCGTAATTTTGAGATCAAACCTGCTCTCATAAATATGGTTTCGCAACAGCAATTTGGAGGATTTCCACATGAAGATCCACATCTTCATTTGTCAATCTTCCTAGGGATATGCGAGACGATAAAGATCAACGGAGTTACCGATGAAGCAATCAGGCTAAGGCTGTTTCAATTTTCATTAAAAGATAAAGCAAGACCATGGTTGTTTTTCTTACCGGCCAATTCCATTCAAAACTTGAGACCAATTGTTTAATGTGTTCATTGCAAAATATTTTTCACCATCCAAAACTTCAAGGTTTAGAAATCTAATTACTAATTTTGAACAAAAGGATGGTGAAACATTGTGTGAGGCATGTGATAGATATAAGGATATGTTAAGGTGTTGTCCACATCATGGTCTAGAAAGATGGCTGATTGTCCAAACTTTTTATAATGGTCTAAACCCTACCGATAGGTTGTCTATTGATGCTTCTGCAGGAGGAGCAATCATGAACAAGGAACCTGACGAGGCTTACAACCTAATTGAAGAGATTGCAATCAACCAACACTACTGGATCCCTGAGCGAAAGAAGCCAAGTCCAACACCTGGCATGCACCGAGTAGATGATATCTCCATGCTGAGCGCAAAGATTGATGCTTTGCAAATGGCACTCAACAAGCAAACCAAGCAGCGAACGGTAGCAGCAGTCAATGCCGCAACAGCATGTGGCTATTGTGGAGGAGCGCATGAGATGACCGAATGTATGAATGTGACGGAAACTGAAGAAGAAATAGAGCAAGCAAACGCAATCGACAACAGCTTTCGACCTCAGCCCGCCTACAACACATACCATCCGAACAACCGAAACCATCCAAATCTCTCATACGCAAACAATCAAAGGCCTGCTGCACCCCAACAGAACTATCAACCAACCAATTATCAACCAAGATACAACAATCCTCAACCGAATTACCAACCAAGGCAATACAATCAACCACAGCAACCTGACATCACATCATTAATGGAGAGATTCCTAGAGAAGCAAGACAAGGCTAACGCCGAAATCGCACAAAAGATCGAATCCTTAACAAACCGCAACAAAGACTTAGAAGACAATGTCTCTAAGATGGCAAGAGAACTCTCAAGTATCGCACGTGGAAAAGGCAAATTTCCGGGCCAACCGGAAGAAAATCCAAGAGAGACTTGCAAGAGCATAACATTAAGGAGCGGTACAGCTTACAAGGGACCTCCCATGCCCGATCAAACTTCCGATGAGATGCATGCAGAGCCATCACACTCCGAAGAGTACGAGCCGCAACAACCGGAGCCGCCCGTATTCGAACTGCAGACAGACCTTACTAAGGAGCAGAATGACACCGTAGGTGGAGACGAGCGACAACCCGAACCTGAATACGTTTCACCACCACCCTACAAGCCACCTCTGCCATTCCCTCCAAGGCCTGCCAAACAGAAGATAGAGCAGCAATTCGCAAGATTCATGGAGACACTCAAGCAACTACAAGTCACAATCCCCTTCGCTGAGGCAATTGCAAGCATACCCTCGTATGCTAAATTTTTGAAGGAGATTCTCTCAAATCGAAGTGGACTCCAAGAATTCTCAACAGTTCCGCTCAATCTGGAATGCAGTGCGCTCGTGCAAAGCAAATTACCGACAAAGTTGAAAGATCCGGGAAGCTTCTCGATACCATGTACCATTGGCACAACCGATTTTAAGAGAGCTTTATGTGATCTGGGGGCAAGTGTGAGTCTGATGCCTAAGGCAGTATTTGATAAATTGGAATGTGGAGACTTATCACCAACGCGGATCTCATTGCAACTAGCTGACCGATCAATTCGATATCCTGAAGGAATGTTGCTTGATATCCCAATCAAAGTCGGTAAATTCTGGATACCAGCAGATTTTGTGGTAGTTGACATGGAAGAAGATGAGCAGATTCCGATCATCCTTGGAAGGCCATTCCTCGCCACATGTGGGGCAATGATTGATGTTAGGAATGGGAAGATTTCACTCAATGTTGGCGAGAACAAAATGATCTTCAACATGAATGAAACCAAAGTCCCACCTGACAAAAATCTTGCTTACAATTTGGAAACAGTGGATGAGTATGGCAATGATGAATTGCGAATGGATGAATTTGAGGACATCGAGGAAATGGTGCACGAAGCAGAAGTGGAGAGATTGTTCATTGTACAAGATGACGGTCAGATCCACCAACCTCCGTGACAACACAAACCGATGGTCTGAACATGAGCCCCAATATCGCAAACAACAGGAATTATTCTCTCTTAGCCCTTGCACTAATCAAAAACCTACGCGAAGAACTCGATGTAATTTCTCAAAGACTGGACGAGGTTGAAGCAGTGCTCGGTGTGAGTCTAGCATTCGACCCCGGACCTCAAACACAAACCGACTTTTTCGAGAAGGGCAGCAATGATGAGACCACAGAAGACGCTGAAGGCGAACCACCCGACAAGCAACCTGCTTGCATTGGCGGGAGGATATCTGAAAGAATCTGATGCAACACAAAGTCAAGCTAACGACTTAAAACAAGCGCTTCTTGGGAGGCAACCCAAGGCCACTTTTATATATTTTCTTGAAATTTTTATTTTCAGTTTAATTAGGACTTTTACTGGGGAACGAATCACATCCACTCATTCTTCTATGGCCAGGTGAACATGCTAGAAGGAAAGGCTCGGTTAAAAACATTGGAAAAGTCAAGAAAATATTCTCTGTTGCTGACCGTATCAGCCAATACGGACTGAGACAGTGAATACGGAGCAGGAGTTCCAAGGAAAAAGGAAGTTAGTAGCAAATACGGCCCATATCAGCCAATACGGACCGTATTCGAAGGAAGAGTTGAAGAAACAGTTATCAGGATTCAAAATTTTGGATAGGATACGGATCGTATCAGCCAATATGGTCCGTAACCAAAGCCGGTCTGTGAAATTTAAACCCGTTAACGAAGAGGCGCGAAGTTGAATAACCGTTCAAACTAGAGGTTTTTCTATTTTGAACCCCCTCTCTTCCGTTTCTCTTCTCCTCTTCTCTTCACCTCTCTATCTCCCTTCCTCCTTCCTCTCCACCTCCTCCTCTCTCTTGCAAAACCCGAGCAAACCTCGCCTACGCCGTCGGCCGCCAAAGGAGACCAACTCCACTCACGCCGACCTCCAATACGGTCCGTATCCGACCCGTACCCGCCGTGAGCACCATTGATCTCCACCATTTTCGGTTCTTCCTCTCTTTTTCCTCTCATTTTTCATTTTGTCTCTAATTTTTAAAATTAGTCTTTTATCTTTATTCGCAATTTAGTTTCAGTAAGCTTTCTGTTTTAAATTTAGTCTAGAACCAAAAATCACGAAAAAAACAACAAAAAAAATTAGGTTTTCTCGGTTTCTTACCAGACCAGTAGCAGTTCATTACAGTCCGTATCCATCAATACGGTCCGTATCAATTCCTGTACTTCCAAACTTCACCAGCACACGGGTCCGTAACAACACCGTATTGGCCCAATACGGCCCGTAACAGAGAAGGCTAAATTCTAAAAAATGGCCCCGAAAACACGAGGTCTTCTTAAAGCTTTGACAGGTATGGGCAAAAAGAAGAGGGGGTCTTCTTCTCAGATTCCACAATCGCCCGAGCAAAGCCCCGAGCGAGAAGAATTGCCGGAATCTCCTCCTCAAAACGAGCCACAACCAATGGAGGAGCCGCAATATAACCCACTGGATATAAAATTCACCTCCAGAGCGCATGCCAGAGTCTTTGAAAGATTGGAAGAAAATAAGATCATCAACCACAAGGCTATTCATATCGAAACCCTTCAAGGACTCGGCCTCCTCGCTCAATTCAAAATCCTAGCAAAAAGGGTTCACATTTGGGACTTTCTCAACAAGCTGGTAGATGTCCCGGTCTATGACGACCTCACCCGAGAGTTCATTTCCACCTTCTCTTCCGAAAATGACATAATCAAGTTCCAACTGATGAATATATCTCAAGAGATGTCAATGAATGATTTCTGCGACATCTTTGGCTTTAAAGATGAAGGAACGCAAGCATATGATGATGACAGAAATTTCTGGAAGATGATCACCAATGATCGCAGTGGTGATTCGAGAGTCGCCAGCCACATTGTCCATCCAGTACTCCGTTACATGCAAGCGACTCTCAGCAACTCTCTTTTCGCTCGAGGTGAAACCTGTGCGAAAGTCACCTTCCCCGAGCTGTACATCCTCAAATGTATGCTCATCACACCGGAAGAGCCTCCGCACATAGGCCACTTCCTTTGCAACCACATCCACTCGATTGGAACGAACAAAAGGGGCAGAGGAAACATCTCCATCGGTGCCATCGCAACAATTCTCGCTCAGCAGCTCAGACTCGAGGTGAATTTCCTGAAAGAAGGCACCGGCATGAAATTTCTAGATATCAATTGCCTCACTGCGATGAGAATGATTAGCGGCAGACCTCCCGAGCCATACCTATACCACATTGAAAGCAGGAGGGTTCAAATGCCTTGCAAGCCGCTATCTCTCAAAAACCAAGCGAAGTGGAAGCAAGTGGATACTAAAGGCAGACAGGCCGCTCAAGAGAGCGATGATGAGGTCGATTTCGACGCTCTAATGGCCGAGGCTGAGGAGGAAGACAGGGCCGAAACAGCGGCAGCCGCCGCATACATGCAAGAAATGGCGGCAAATGAGCAAAGGGCTCGGCAAGAGGCGCTCGCAGCAGAAGCAGCGCGACAAGGGGCGGGACCATCTGATGCCCCTCAGAGTGGATACAACCGGGTTCTACAAGCCGTCCGGAGCGTCAATGCAAACATGGAGAGAATCTCCATCGACACTAGGACTACTTATGCCCGGCTTGACCAGCAGTATGACGCGACACGTCACTCTGTAGGTCAGATTCGCCAGGGTATGGATGACTTGCGAGAAAATGCTGCCTACAACAGACGGGAGGCACGGCAGGCCCGCCACTTATCACAGCAGTACTACCAGCACGCCCTCACCACCGGTTTACCATATCATCCGCCACCATATAGACTCTTCGACCCGACATTCTACGAGGGGATCCAGCGACCACCCCCACCTCCACCACCTCAGGATTGAGGTGCAGTGAGTTGTATCTTTCCCTGGTCTTTTTACTTTATTACTTCCTTTATTTTTATCTCTCGAGCATTGGGGACAATGCTCAATTTTATTCGGGGGGTAGGAGGTAAATTGACCATGTATCTTTAAATTTTTCGCAATTCAATTTTTGAAATTTTAAATTCTTAGGTGCTAGTAGTTTTACTCAATTTTTGACTAGGGTTAGAGGCTTTACCGAAAATCCTATAATGATTAGATTGAGCTTTTTAGCTAGCTTGCATTTTTATTTTTTCCTTAGGAGTAGGTTAATCAAATAGGAATTGTTTTAAATTGAATTAGACTAAAGTTTAGACAATTGGCCATGATACCAAAAATTTAGAATTTTTAATTATTGATGATTTCAAAGTGAACAATGAATTGCTAACCATGAGAGTTGATCAGAAATTGCAAACCCTAGAATTTTTATTTATCGAGTAATTTATTTTTGTAAAGTCTCTTAAATTTGATAGTGTTTTAGAATACCTATTTATTATAGATAGACCCCTAGCGAAACTATGCAATAATTTCTTGTATGAATGAATACTTGGAATTGTGTGTAATCATGGCGCTTGTGACACAAAAATATTTATTTTACTTTTCAGAAAAATAGAAAAATCCAAAAAAATAGAAAAATCCAGAAAAAGAAAAAAAAATAAAAGATGGAGGATAAAAAGAGTACGGGTGCCTACGCAAGACTGGTTACCAATAGGCTCGAGAAAACCTCCCAAATTTTAATTCTTGTACAAATTTAATTTTTCAAAAATAGTCACAAGTACCAACACACTTAGTTGTCATACTTTGCTCCAATCAATTGGGAAGGAAAATTAAAATTTATATCATTAGAATTCTTGTTGATTGGAAGGGATCCATTTATAATCGAAGGGGAAATTAATACTGTCAATTTTAAGGATATTTGTGAAATAAATTGATCGATAATAAATTTTCTAGGGTAAGCATAATGAGGTCAATCATGGGGTGAATAAATTGTTCAAGGGAAAGATCACGAATATTTTAGAAGTTCTAAATTTTTATTGTCATGTCAATTGTACCAAACCTAAGCCCTAATTTAAATTTTAAACAAGTCCTTGAGATTGTATGGTTTAACCTAGACAGGATCTTTGACCAGCTGGGGTGTCGTTGCTTGAGGACAAGCAACAATTCAAGTTGGGAGGCGTGATCAGAGTCAAAATAACGATGATTTACGTAGAGTTTTGGCTTAGGTTTTACATATTTTCTCACACTTATGTTTGATTTATTAGAGAAAAAGGCTACTGTCACACTTCTTTATGTTTTATTGCAGAATACAAGTTTTGGGACTATTTTACATCAAATGGAGCTAGAATCGGGTCAATCGGATCAGCGACGCTCATCGACTAAGTCTCTGTTACGGTCCGTATTGGCTAATACGGACCAGGCCTAGCATTGACCAGAAGATAGCGCTGAAAGCATTAAACCCTAACCGTCGAGGTCCTAATACGGACCGTATCACCTGATACGGTCCGTATCCGAAGGCGTCTCTTGGGGAATAACTGCCGACAGCTGTTTCCAGATTGATTTCTTAATCCTCCAATCAACCTCTACACGTCCCTACTACTCCTATATAAGGCCCCTGGCAGAAGAATACTTCATCTTTGTAATTAGGGTTAGATTTGATTAAAGAGAGAAGAGAGGAGTGCTTGTAACCATGCCGTTCTGCGGCTAAGTTCTTTTTCTTAGGGCTAGGCAGTAAACCTTGTTACTCTTGATGTTTTGTATATATATTTCTGTTGATTATGGTTTCTTGTTGTTGTATCTAAATGCTTTTGTGATTTATTATCTCTTCACCTAATTTCAATGATCTAGTTTGAGACCATTAGGGTAGTGACAGTGCTTTAATGGCAAGAGAAACTATTTGGATGAGTTAGCCTCGTTGAGATCTATTAGGTTTATGTGAAGAAAACCTTAGCGGGAGAAACCATAAACCAGACCAACAAAACGCGTACCAAATTCCATCATTTGCGTAAAGTAAATCGCAGTGATCTGTGTAGTAATTTGGGGTATTTAGAGACCCGACAGTTGCGTAAGGTAAATCGCATTGTCCTGTGTAGAGTCTCGATGAAAGATCTGTCATCCTCGCGTAACATAAATCGCAGTGACCTGTGTAGTTATCTTTCATAAAACAACAACAGGAAATCAGACGCAACAGGAATATATTGTCAAGGCGGATTGAGTGGCAACGGTGTGCCGAAACCCTAGGAATTCTCATCTCTATCTTTATTTTAATTACTTTTAATTGCTTCCTAATTTACATTGATCAACAAACATCTCTCAATTTACAGATTTCATCTAGCCTTTCGAAAGATTGTTATTCGATCGCTCAAAGCACTGAACCAATATTCCCTGTGGATCGACCTCGAATATACTACTCGATAAGGATTGTGCGCTTGCAGTCCGAACCGATAGCATTTCCGAGTTTATAAATATTAAAAGAAACATTGCTCTCTTTTGAGTGATCACCAAGGTATGTATATTTTTATTTGTTGACTTATATTTTCTGAATTATTTACTTAAATTTTCTCTAAATTTTTTTTTTTTGCAGTACTGTTCAAAGGCAAATTTGTACTTACTCAAGGTGGAAGAAAATAATCCCGCCGATCTTGCTGAGCCAACCGCATATGATAAGATATTGCAAGCCCGTGATTAGAGGTTTCCGATGAAGAATTATGACCACAAATGGGTCTGAGTCCTTGAATGATGTTTTCAAGCAGAGCCAACAGTTGTCCGTGGCAGCAATTGTGGAGGACACCTTCTACAAGTTAAATGAATGGTTTGTTGCACGGCGTGTTAAAGCCCTCGAATTACTGTTCATGTATGTATATTTTTATTCAGAGATTTTGACAAGGTATGTATATTCTTATTTGTTGTCTTATATTTTCTGAATTACTGTCCAGGAATCAAACATTTTCAACAAGGGTGGAGGGGAAACTAAGGAAACATAGGGAGAAAGGTGCAGCTATGAGAGTTGTCCCGTACGGGGATAACCAATTGGAATTCGAAGTGCACTGTCCAGATGAGTTTGCTCCAACCGGCGTAGACCGGATGGGACTATGGAGTTTTTGAAAAAGATGTTCAAGTATGTTGTTATTTTTGCACCTGACAATACTGTAACATGCACTTGCCAAGGAATCCAGTTGGCCCACATACCTTGTTCTCATGTTATGGCGGTGTGCCGAGAAAGAAACTTCTCTGAGGATGATTATGTCGCAGACATGTACCGTACCGATTACCTTGCGAGTACTTAGGGTGCATCTTTCCATCTTTATCCCAACCAGTATCAGTGGCCGCCCTATGTTGGTGATAGAGTCTGTCCCGCAAGCGGGTGGATCAGAAAAGGAAGAAGACCCCACAAGAGTCAAGTAATGACCATGGACGAGATGGAAGGTAGGCGAATGGGACATCAGGCCCGCCGTTCAACAACTGACTGGCAGCGAGCAGGTACGGTTGATTTTATTTATTTACTTATATTTTATTTGTTTACTTATATTTTATTTTAATTTTATTTCAACTGGAATGCAATGCAGATGCCATTAACGAAGCCAACGAAAGAGAAAATGCTAGAGTCGTTGCTGAGGCTACCGGTAGTAGCCACCGCACTCATGAAAGCTCAGGAACCGGTAGTAGCCACCGCACTCATGAAAGCCCAGAAACCGGTAGTAGCCATGGAGAGACATCCGGTACTGCCGCACAACCAGCTGCACCCAGACCCAGACGTCGTATTTTGAGTTTGTTCGGCCGTCGTCGCTGATTACCAAGTTTTGTTAAATTATGTTATGAACTATTTTAGATGTATATTGTGAACTATTCTAATTGGTAGTTTGTGAACTATGCAATTGTTTATTTGGCTCGCTTATTTTATATGCTTCATTTTTGTTATTTTTATTACTTAATTACGTATACAAAAACTAATAACATAAAATATAAACAAACACAAAACTAATAAAATAAAGTCTACGATATAAATTCCTAAAAATTCTACAACATAAATTCCTAAAAAATCTACTTCTTACAACAAGCCTTGAAAGTGCATGTCACAAAGTCATCATCAGAGTTTGCCTCATCTGGATCAGTCACAGCAGACGAAGTGGTAGCCTTACCAGTACACGGAACAAACTTATCGTCCGATGCTGGAGGCTCTGGATCAACTTTCTTCTTTTCAAACCAAAGCTGTAGGGGTTTTCCACAAAGTCATCGTCTGAAATTTCATACTATACATGTCGTCTCCTCCATTCCTCCAGCTTACATGTCTCACAATTAAAAAAATCACGACATATTTGACACTTGTACTTTTTTTCCTCATTTTTACCTCGATCACTAATTGACCCTCCTCTCGCTACGCCATGATCTCGGTTGCTCGCTTTCTTACCTCGTTTATTACTGTCCATACCTCTACTCGCCTCAAAATCGCCTCTCTTTCTCTCATTCGGTTCTGAAAATTTGTTGGAATGACTACTGTGCTCATCAGGAGAGAGAAAAACCCCTTTTATAGGGGTTTTATAGAGGACCGCCCAGCTGCTGGGCGGTCAGATATGGGTAGTGGACCGCCCAGCCGCTGGGCGGTCTGGTGGGGAAAGTGAACCGCCCAGTGGACGGGCGGTTAGGGTAGATTTAAAAATAAGTTTGGGGTGGGGGCAGATTTGATAATTTGTTTTTTTTTTGGGGTATTAATAAAAATATCGGCAGGGATTGGGCTTTAGCAATATCTAAATACAGCTATCATAAATTAAACAGATATAAATGAGAATTCCTTGTTAATATATTCAATATCTAATAATAATTCATGTCAAAGTCCTCAACCCAGTTTATATTTGAATGAATATGCACTGCACGATTTCCGGACCCTTTTGACATGGGGAACAATTTGGGCCAAATTGGGTTCTCAATCCGTCCGATCCACTTTATGACCCGTGCATGTTAAATTTGTACGAATATTAAAGTGAATGCACACAAATATTAAAGCAGATATACACAGATTCTAAAACGGATTAGACGGATGGAGAACCCATCGGTCTCAAATTGAGTCCGGTAGACGTTGGACCCAAATTGATTCCTTTAACATGAAATTGAAATAGACGTTCAAGTCGCCACAAAAAAAAATAGCCGTTCAATGCAAACCAAAGGTAAACATTGAATTTGAATATAGTAAATATAACAACGATGCCCGGCCCAATAATTTAGTAAATTTAGGCGCTTTTTAGGAGACCAATTAGTTGTTTGAAGCCCATTATTGATTTTCAGACTGCCGAATGGTCGGAATATAACAACGATGCCCGGCCCAATAATTTAGTAAATTTAGGCGCTTTCTAGGAGACCAATTAGTTGTTTGAAGCCCATTAGCGAACGATACAAAACACCGTGATGCGCAAACTGTTAGATTCCAACCATACATGTATTCTTGCAAATACGTAAATTAGAGTGTAGCTAGTATAATATTAGTGTCATTTTAGCTTATATAATACAACTTAAAAATTTATTAAATCGACTTTAAACGGTAAATTCAAACAGTTTAAACTGATCTATTTCATTAGTTGTGCGTTTACATGCAAAATTTATAATTTTTTAAATTTATTTAGTATCAAGTCGAGCGGTCAAATGTATGAGTTTTAAAGTTAATTTTTATGCATTCATTTTTCAATATTTTTTACCGCTTGATTTGATACTAAAATAACTAGAAAATATAAAAAAAATTACATGTAAACGCATCACTCATAAAGTAAATCGGTCTGGACGGTTTGAATTAGTCGTTTGAAGTCTATCCAATCAATTTTGTAGTTGGTGTCATACTAGGCGGACTCCGTAAATTGACATAATTTTTCTGCATAAAGAATATATGTTCTCAAAAATCTAAAGGTGCATTTTTTTTGGTAAATGTAATACTTAATGAGAAGGGAGTGACTACAGTTTCTTTTTACATTATTATTTCGAAATAAAAATTTCAAACAATAAATGTGAACCGTTGATCATATTCTGTTTTAAATTAATGCATCCGCGTAAAAAAAATTAAAGTTTTTGTGAATTATCTGCAAGATTAAAAGATAAAAAAACATTAGGATGCAAATAATCACAATTAACAGTTTTTTTTTTGGCCTATTTAACTTTTACAAATAACCTCAAGGTTTTTAGTTTTGATGTTAAGCTATAACTTTAGATACAAGAGCAGAGGAGTGGTTAACATTATTTGTTTAAAATTTGATTGTTATATTATCAATGAAAAACAAGTTGTGGTTACCAATGGGACGCTAAAAGAAGATAGTGGAACCTTTATCTACAAAATATGCTTCAGTAAATTAAGTTTTATTTTTCCCTAACTATGTGCGTTAAAATAGTTGAAGGATTATGAGATAGTAATTATGAATAATTACAAAATGCATTCACGTTATCATAATATTTAGAGGCAAAGATTATTCAGAATTATGTGTAGTAGTTCACCTTACTTTTTAATAATTAAAAAACTTTATGCAATATTAACACTGACAAGGTAAAACAAAATCAAGAGTTGGATGTAAGGTGAGTTTAATCTTTTTTTTTTTTTTTTGGTGAGAATTCATCGGTTATATGTATTTGATACAATTCATGGGTGCATCTAGCAAATGGTGATATTAGATACCGACATTTTTATTAATATCCAAAGTTTAATACAAATTATTAATTATACCCAGAATCGGACCAATTATCGATATATACCCAAGCCGGCCATTTTATGGCCGGCTATGTACCCTCCCTAAGCCGGCCATTTTATGGCCGGCTATGTACCTTTTTTTTTTTTTTTTTAAACGCCAAAAACTTTATAAAATAGCACCCCCTCCCTTCAGATCTTCACATAGTCCGAGGCAGCTCGCTACTGTTGAGGTAATCTTTTATTTTATTTTTTATTATGTTTTATTTTATATAATTAATTAATGTAGTTAATTGTGTACTATTTAGTTAATTGTTTACTATTTACTTATTGTTTACTATTTAGTTAATTGTTTACTATTTACTTAATTGTTTACCATTTACTTAATTGTTTACCATTTACTTATTGTTTACCATTTAGTTAATTGTTTACGATTTAGTTAATTGTTTACCATTTACTTAATTGTTTACGATTTACTTAATTGTTTACTATTTACTTAATTGTTTACTATGTACTTAATTGTTTACTATTTAGTTAATTGTTTACCATTTAGTTAATTGTTTACCATTTAGTTAATTGTTACCAGTTACTTAATTGTTTACCATTTACTTAATTGTTTACCATTTAGTTAATTGTTTACCATTAAGTTACATATGTTTACCATTTACTTAATTGTTTACCATTTACTTAATTGTTTACCATTACTACTTAATTGTTTACCATTACTTAATTGTTTACCATTTACTTAATTGTTTACCATTTGCTTAATTATTTACCATTTACTTAATTGTTTACCATTTACTTAATTGTTTACTATTTACTTAATTGTTTACCAGTCAATTGTTTACTATTTAGTTACCTGACAAATGTTTACCATTTAGTAACCTGACAATTGTTTACCATTTTCTAAAATGTAGTTTGTTTACCATGGCCTTTATTTCATTACACTATAGTGGAAAGATGCTTAATAGTGCACAAGGGGCGTATTACAACAAAGATGCAGCTCATTCATTAATGATTCCAGATGACATCTCACTTTTAGACATGAAATCCATAGTTTACACACACACCGGTTACAACCCAGAAAGGTGCGACCTAGAATTGGCAACCCGATATTGCCATCCCTCCAGCGGAAAATTTATAGTTGCGAAACTGGTAGATGAGAGTACGTGGAGAGGCATGTATGGTTATTTGAGGTCAGAAGGGAATTTTCTAATAGAAATATTTGCTAGAAGAGTTCCGGTAGAGCCCGGGGTTGGAAGTTCGGGCTCTGGGTCAGCGGCACCACATTATACCCCACAACCAGAAACCTACAGACGTGCCTCCACCTTACTCCTCAACGAACCTGACCCAGAACCCTACAACTACGTCACTCCACCAGCACCTCAACGAAGACACTCAGTTGCATCCCCACCTAGACACAATCGAGGCAGACCAAGACACTCAGTTTCAACCCCACCTAGATCCGTAAATGCCACTCCTTTACCGTTACCTCCAGTATCACCTTACCCCAGACCTGCACCAGTAGACGATGCAAGCTGCCCGGACTTTGAAGATATTAATGAAATACCTGAGGACGATCTGAGGAGCGGGGATGAATTTGAGGGAGAAATATGGGGGGATTCAGATCACGTGGAAGGTTGCGATGAAGACGGGCCGGTTGAAACAGCTGAAAGGCATACTTATGAGGGGGGGCCGCTTAGTGGCCGGACTGATACGCACCCGTTTCCCAGACCTCAATGATGTTTCAGAGTTTAGAGAAGCAGATATTGGTTATTATGGGCAACGGATTGAGTACAAAGGTGAGCTGAAAGCAAACCAATATTTTAAAAGCAAAGAAGACCTAATGAAGAAGATCAGAGAGCACCATATAACTAAGAATCAGGAGTTCAGATCTTGGAAAAGTGACAGGGATCGGGTTACTCTGTTGTGCAAGGACAAGAATTGCCGTTACGAGCTTAGGGCAAAGCCGACGGGATGTGGAGACGCATGGGTTATAACTAAGCAAGACAGGCCTCACACATGTAGGACTGAGAGTACGAGGAACGACCACGAATGTCTGACGGCATCACTCATTGCCGATGTCATTGAGAACGCCATTAAAAAGGACCCGTGTATGAGCATCCGGACGGTGGCAGACATTGTTTTGTCTGTGTATGACAATGTGACACCTAAATACAACCGACTGTGGAGGGGCCGTGAACTGGCAATAGCCCGACAATTTGGGAGTTGGGAGATTTCATACAGCTTGCTGAGACCACTGTTGCTTGCAATTTGCTACAACAATCCCGGCTCGACGCACCAATTTCTGACCAGCCCGGTACGGAATAAGGAAACAGGACTAATAATGCCAGGTGTTGCCCAGTTCAGAGCCGTAGCCTGGGCGTTTGATCCATGCATTGCGGCGTTCCAGTACCTGAGACCAGTGATCACCATCGATGCTTGCTTCTTGTCTGGGAGATATGAGGAGAGGCTTTTGATAGCTTGCGGCTACGATGCCGAGAACCAATTGTTGCCTATTGCATTTGCAATTGTGCGGCAGGAGGATACTGAGAATTGGGGTTTTTTCTTGCAGTGGTTGAGGAATGAAGTGCTCGGCCCGTGTAAATTTGTATGTGTCATATCGGACCAGCACAAGGGGATCAAAGCTGCACTGATAGCTGAATACGGATGGCCTCCCAAGCTTTTTGTGCACAAGTATTGTATGCAGCATGTTGCTGACAACCTGTTCAAGAACTGTGGAGGAGACAGATGGTACGGATGGAGGTTCAGGGAAGGAGCAAAGAGGAAGAAGCCGAGAAGATTGAAAGAGATGTTCGAAGAGTTTGCTCATGTATGTCTAACTTATAACATTTCGTTTAATTATCTTATAAGAATTTTATGAAAATGAAATAACACCTTTGTTTTTGTGCAGCTAAATCCGAAGTGCAATGCGTATTTAAAGAGAGTGGGCAAAGTACGTCCTAATGATGTGATGGAGCCGTCCAATTATGAGAAAAAATTTCAAACCTGTGATGGAGGATACCGGTTTGGTATCATGACAACGAACGGCTCCGAGTCACTCAACAATGTCTTCCGAACGAGTCGTAGCTTACCTGTTTGTGCCGTAGTTGAGGATACATTCTACACATGCAACAGATGGTTTGTTGAGCGGCGTCAGCGAGCAATGGAATTACAAGACAAGGGACATGTTCTTTCTGACCGGGTTTTGCAAAAGATCAAAAAACGTTGGGGGAAAGCTTCAAAAATGAAATTGGTGCGTTACACGCAGGGCCAAGGTCAGTACCAAGTTTCATCCCCAAATGAGTACGTTCCTTGCACCCGTAGCGACATAGGCAACATGGAACCCACTCACAGGGAGTTCATGTATATTGTGACGCGCGGTCCCGACAGACAAATGGAATGCACTTGCAGAGGTATTCAGTTAACTTCTTTCCGTGCGCTCATGTCTTAGCGTTTACCGTGACCGAAACTTCAGTTAACTTCTATTCCGTGCGCTCATATCTTAGCTGTTTGCCGTGACCGAAACTGGCAAGAGGACGACTTTGTTGTAGACTGGTATAAAACACCCTATCTTGTGAGTACTTGGAACCATGTGTTCAATCCAATTGGCAATATGGGAGACTGGCCTGCTAATACTGGAGACAGAATCCTTCCGAGTAGTGGTTGGATTAGGAAGGGGAGGCAAAAACACATCCGTCATGTAATGACGATGGATGAAATTGAAGGTAGACGAAGGGGGCATCAGCCTCGCCGTTCCACTTCCGATAGACAACGAAGAGGTATGTAACATTCATCCAAAATTATTTTTCTTTTCAATTTATACCGACTTATTAAGTAACACATGCAAATGCAGAGACAAAAAACACAGCAAATGCGGCAGAAAATGAGCGAGTAATGGCGTCGGGAAGTGGGTCCGGAGGGTCACGGTGTAGCACAGCTACGAGCCGTTTAGATGCAGCTGCTATGTATGCCGAAGCAATGGGAGAGGCGGTTGACATAGGAGGAGAGGCGGTTGGGGTGCAAGGGGAGCCATCTGTCCAACCGAGGAGGTCCACTACTAGACGCACAACAAGAGCATCTACAAGCCAAGCAGGGCCATCTGCAGCCCAGGCCGGCCCATCTACAAGCCAAGCAGCGCCATCTGGAGCCTTGGCCGGGCCATCTAGTGAGCAACCAGAGCCACCTGCTAGGCCATCTCGTAGGTCATCTTTCGCAAGTGGTTTACTTCGGAGATTTAGACGTGGTAGTAATAGGTGATTTATATGCATGTTGTAAAAATTGTGTGGACTCTATTTGCATTTTGTGTGTACTTTATTATTTTGTACGAAACTCAGAAATGAAATATTTGACTCTAATAGAAATCACCTAAAACAAAAATAATGCGGTTTAAAAAAAAAAAAAAAAGGTACATAGCCGGCCATTTTCTGGCCGGCTTAGGGAGGGAACATAGCCGGCCAGAAAATGGCCGGCTTGGGTATATTTCGATAATTGGTCCGATTCTGGGTATAATTAATAATTTGTATTAAACTTTGGATATTAATAAAAATGTCGGTATTAGATACAATTTTTATATCTCACCGATGGTTTACCTCTATTAAGTATTAGCAAAGCACAGAAGCCAAATGAAAATGCTAAAGCAACAAAAGAAAAAATCAAGAAAAATATAGAAAAGAAAAATGAGAATTAATTTTCGATCCGGTAGTCAAAGGCTCAAAGCAAAGATTGCAAGTTTGAAATTTGACTGGATTTTTGTTTAATATTTAAAGTTGAAAAACTTGATTCTCATCTTCTTCTAAAAAAATGTAAAATAGACCTCTGGATATGCAAATATCTCGAAGCCACTTTTGCTAAAAAGAAAAAGAGTTGCAAATTTATGATTTTTGTCATTTTGATATGAGTGAGACTATGGTAATATATTAATTAGGAGTCTGATAATTGTCTTTCAAATAAATTTTCGAGCGCTCCTACTAAGTATTTAATATCTAATTTTCATTTTGAGTGCTCATATCTAAGCATTTAAAGCTCTATTTATAACATTTTACAATACTATTCGTAAGCACTTAAACCTCTATCTGCAAGCATTTAAATTCTAAATCTGAGTAGTTTTAACTCCTAACTACTTTTGTCTTCAAGCCAAAAAAGGAAAGATTTCTTTCACCCCTTTTTTTTCCTCTAATCATTCTCGTCCATTTTCCCGACGATCCGTGATGAATTTTGCAAATCTAAAAATACAAACGTTTTTTACTCGATTTTCTCTTTCAAATGAGATCCATGAAGAAATATTTTTGAGTTTTTTTCAAGTCGTTGTTTTTATTTTTTCTTAAAGTAAAGCTCATGAGCATTTTAAATTCTCAAGTTTTTAAACCTCAGTCTACGACCTTTTAAATCTGACATTGAAACTATTTAAAAGTTTGACACAACTACTTTTAACGATTGTATACAGAGGTTTAAATGCGTGATACTATATGATCGACATCAGAGGTTTAAACGCTTCAACATAGTAGTTTAAATAATGACATCATAGGTTTAAATTGTTGTAGACTGATGTTTAAAAGTTTGAAAATTTAAAGTGCTAATGAGCTTTACTTTAAAAAAATGACTTCAAAATAACTCAAAAGTATTTCTTCATGGATCTCATTTGAAAGAGAAAATCAAGTAGAAAACGTTCGTATTTTTAGATTCGTAAAATTCATCACGGATCGTCAGAAAAATGGACGAAAATGCTCAGAGAAAAATAAAAAAAGAGTGGGTCAAAAGAATTTTTTTTTTTTTGGCTTGAAGACAAAAGTAGTTAAGAGTTAAAACTACACAGATTTAGAATTTAAATACTTGCAGATAGAGGTTAAATGCTTGCGAGTAACATTGTAAATTGTTATAAACAAAACTTTAAAAGCTTGAATATGAGCGCTGGAAATGAAAGTTAGACAAAATTAGAAGGCTTTTTCTGTTAAACTAATTGGGGGGGCGTGTTCGGGTATGATGGCTTGAGGGACCAAAACATTTCTCTATTAATTAATATACAATATGCATATCACAGACTAACCCATTATGTAGATTTTTTTTTAGTGTTTAATAATCTATCTCAACTATTAAACATAAATTTTATATGAAAATATACTTGTAAACCAAATTTACATTGTTTAGAATTTCTTTTACTAATATTTAAATGAGGAGGGTTCAAATGCCTCCATTTTTCATGCCTCCACCATGCCTCCATTTTTAAAAACTTTAATAACTCAAAATTTAAAACTTAAAGGTCAAAATAAAACCGTTGGATATGATCTACATCATTTTATCTATGCACGTGTAAAAAATTATGACATTTCAATTTTATTTTGATTGTCATCAAGAGCTTGTAAAAAACGTACTAATGTGGATAATTTCTAGTCGTTGATTTTTCAACTTATTGATTCACATAAAAACAAAATCGAAATGTGATAATTTTTTATGAGTACATAGATAAAATGATGTAGATCATATCTAAGGGTTTTATTTTGACTTTTAAGTTTTAAATTTGAGTTAATTAAAGTTTTAAAAAATGGAGGCATGGTGGAGTCACAAAAAATGGAGGCATTTGAACCCTCCTCTATTTAAATAGGTAGGAAATCACTTCTTTTGGATGGTCATAATTATCAAATAAAGAGATTTTCTACCTATCTAAAATAAATAGTAAAAAAATTCTAAAAAATGTAAAATTTGGTAATGTAAGTATATTTCATACGAAGATCATAGTGAACGGTTCAGATTGGTTGTTTGAACTTTAAAAACAGAAATATGAGTCTATAACGCAGACCGCTGTGTAATATGCATATTACCATAGCTTCACTATAATTCGATATTATATTTCACTTGTTCACATTTTAAACCGAAATTTTTATTTATAACATTTTAAATAAATAAATTAATAAAATAACCATCGATTTTGGTCAATTCTAAATCTAACACGGCCGCAGAACACCGGAGCGGACCCATCTGGGGGAGGCCGCAGAATGCCGGAGCGGACCCCCATATGGGTCCGCAGAATGCCGGAGCGGACCCTGGTCTTTATATCCCGAAAATGACAGCGAAATTTCATTCCACACTCTCACACCTTCTCTCTCCTGAGTTAGCTCTCTGATCTGTAAGTTTTTTCTCTCTTCTTTTAAATTTTTTATTTTTATTTCAGTAGATTAATAATTTAATTAGAATAATTAATTTAGCAATAATTAAATTAGAATAATTTAATTAGAATAATTAATTTAGTTAATTTTTAATTGTAGGTTTCTTCTGTATTGAATTGAAAAAATGGCTCTTATGGTATCCATCTACACTGGTGGGGATGTTTTAACAGGTCCTAATGGGGTTTACTACAGTATTGGACCTGTTACTGTGATCCCGGTATTGCCAGGTACTGATTATTTGGGACTTAAATCAAGTATATGTCAGAATTTGGGGTTGGATCAGGGTCAGTATGACCTTAAAATTGATGCCAAAATTAGCATGCCGACTAGTTCAGCACAAACCTAGTTCCAACTATTTCCAATTCAGAATGAGGGAGTCTGGCAGGTATTGTATAACCAAACCATGAGTTTTTCTGGGGGTGCATACAAGATAATTGACCTATATGTGGAGGTTACCAGAGCCCGGCGTTCGAACCCAGTTCAGAGGTTAATCCAGGGTCGTAGTCGGGGTAACTCATCCGGCTCTAGTCCATCCCCTGTCCAAATTGACCAACCGTCCAGTAGTCGGGCCCCAGTTCAGAGGGACCGACTCTCCCGTCGGGCCCCATCCCAGACTGACCAGCCTTCATCTAGTCGGACCGCTCATTGGGGTCAAACTTGTAATCCGGATGAATATGATGAAGAAGTGGATCCAGAAATACTAGAGGCAGAGGAAAATTGGGGTCATATTGATCCTGATGGTATGAGCGATTATTCTGACCAGGAAGATACCGGGCCTGTGCTCGGACTATCAAGGAAATTCAAGATGGATCGCGGGTTTCGGATAATGGATCGCGGGTTTCAGCACCCGATTCATGCTTTCAACGACACATCAGGGTTTATGGAAGCCAATTCGGGTTTGTTTGGAAATAGGGCAGAGTATGAGAATGAATTGTCCGAGGGACAAACATATGACTCAAAAGAGGAAATGAAGAGCGCAATTGCCAGGTTTCATATCCTTTGCAACAAAGAGGTTAAACCTACGCACAGTGACTGCACAAGAATGAGGTTCAAGTGCAAGGACAGTTACTGTGGGTGGTACATACTCGCAAGGGCCACCGGTTATGGAACACAATGGCGTGTCTCCAAATGCCCAACACAACATTCATGCCACGCGGATGCGACAAGAACAGATCACGCCCAGTTGTCAGCTGCTATGGTTGCCGAGTGTATATCCGCTCACATGAGGAACGATGTCGACTTGAGTATTCAGGCTGTCCGAATTACTGTTGCTGAAAGGTACAACGGTCAGATACCGGCGTACAACAAACTATGGCGTGGCCGTGAGTTGGCAATAGCCCGTCAATTTGGCAGTTGGGAGGGGTCATACGCTCTTGTAGTTCCATTGTTGGAGGCAATCAAAAGAAGCAACCCAGGTACTACATTGTTCCTTCAATTTTTACGTCATTTCATTATCAATCAAAAATTGAACTTATTTTTTTAAATTTATTGACAGAAACATTGTTTGAGGTGACCTCATATCCCACTGGTGAACCTGGACCATGGAGGTATTTTCATAGGGCGGCTTGGGCATTTGGACCGTTGTTTGACCCTAAAAAGTTGCTATTTAAAGTCAACATGACAAATGGCAATTTCTGAGGTAATTAAAATGCCAAAGTTGTACTCAGACCCTTCAGGCAAATTGGTCACGCATATTAAGATTCTTGTTAGTATTCTACATGCAAAACAATGAATTTGATATTTAAAACAGTCAAAATCACGAAGGAAACAATTTTCTATGACTCAAATCAAGCTGGATAGCTTTCTGGGTGCAAAAATATGGTGACACCTAAGCAAACCAAGCTTTGAAACTGCTCTGGGTACAATTTGGAGACACCAAACACATACCATGACACCCTGGGCCCACCTGTCAATGGCACAAACCCAATTTCGATAGGCCCTTAACTTGGGCGAGCATGGAGCATAGAGAAATAACAGTACAGACCGAAGTGGCAGCTACATGGTCTATCGTGAGCCGAGACCATACACCCGAGACCAAATGTCGCTAGATTTAAATGGAGCCACTTTGACCCCTTCAGCTTGGGTACACCGGTTGTTCATGAACCGATAGTATAACCATATGCGGTCTACAAAGAACCGAGATTACCCGAAATTATAGGGGTGTCGCTGGATTTAAATCCGGATGCCATTGACCCCTTCGTTCAGAGTACGCGCGGCGCGCCATACACCGTATTTAGAGGGGTACACGGCTCAGAGACACCGAGTCCAGCTGAAAGAAACAAAAGAATTAAAAGGAAGAGTATTGTAGCAGCAGGGAGAATGACAAGCGGGCCCTACCCGCAGCTCCTTCTTCTTCCTCCTCTGACCCGAACCTAAGCAATTCTTCAAATTTCAAACTCGGGGAAATGGTGAAGCCTTAATTCCAAAGCTTGCATGAGATGAGTGAACATCATCTGCCCCTCTTCTCTGCCTAAACCCCCAATTATTCCCTTTCTCCTAGAGTTTCAATTTTAACCGAGAAAGAATGATGGAGAAAATGAGAAACCCAAGTCCAGATAAAAATTGGGTTCTGGGGCTTTGAGTGTACATTAATTAGCCTCTTACGATGCTATATGGGCTGTCAATTTGATCTGAAAGGGGCCTGGAATAGTGCATGGCCGGCATGGCACAAGCCCGATTTTACCTTAAGTGAAAAATATCAAATTAATTGCTCAAATGGTCAATTGATCTCTGGAGCAACTTAAGCAAGCATAGGCTACACTAGAGGCCGTGTTTCAACTGACAAAGGTACAGAAATCATAGAGGATGCATTTTTACCTCTCGTTGTACCGCCAAGGCACCATACCTTATACCCTACAGCTGTATATGGCTCAGTGGTCTCTTCCAACACGTGTTACACTCTCCTGGAAAAGGCCAAGATGTGGAATATTCCCCTCCCAAGGTGCAGGGACACGTTTCTCAAACTTACCATAATAGGCCGGTTTATGAAGGGCTAAGATGTGTGATCTAACGATTAAATGAAATCCAAGGGCTACAAATGCTACAGAAAATCATAGATGGAGTGTATGAATATGATTGATCAAGCCCATGCCATGTATGCACCTAGAAATGAAACAATTGATCTAGGCCCTTGATCAAACACCTGGTGGGCACAGCAAAAAACACATCAGCAAGCAACAAATCGAAAAACCTAATTTTGCCCATTATAAGGCACCTCAAATGAACACTCAAGACACACTTCATCTTCTCCAGAAAGCTTTGAGCAAGAAACAAGAGAGAAAACCCCATTTTTACACCAAGGCTAGGTTAGAAGTTTGAAGTTTTCAAGCAAGTTTAATAGGTAATTAATACCTATGCAATGTAAGGCTCTTGATGAGCAAAGTTCTGTAAATATTCTGTTTTTTTATTCGAAATAAAGAAGGTTCTTTGATGATTTTTCTTGTTTGTTCTTCATTATTTTAGCTTTATCCCTCACCTCTTCTTCTTTTATTTTATTTCTAAACCTTCAAAAATCATAAATGTGAGAGTTGCATAGTTTCTAGTTCATCATAGGATGAACAAAATGAAATATGTAACTTGAGGATCAAATAAAAATATATTTTCCCTTTTTAGTTCCTTTCTTTACATCTTTCATGAAATAATAATAAAAAAAAAATATATTAAAAATGTGATTCTTCTTACTTTTTTCTTTACTTTGCATAAAAACATATATAAATATATATATAAGTGTTAATATGTATATATGTTAATATTTTATCATCTCTTTTATTTGGAGTTTATGAAATAAAAATAATAAAGTTTTGATCTTTGATATTTTCTCTCCTTCTCTAAACTCTTTTAATTTCTTCTAAAAATAATTAAATAGTAGAAGTATGAGGGTTGAGCCATGAGGTCTCCCTTCATATGAAAACTATATTAATTATTTTGTGAGGATATTAAAAGAATAATAAAGTGACAACAAAAAAATTAACACAAGAGGTAGTAGGGTTGAGCCATGAGGTCTCCCCTATTATTCTCTCAACCTAAATGATCAAAGGGCCTATTTGTGCAAAGGGATTAATTTAGTCAATAATTAGTGCATTTACATGCATGAATATTGGCAAGAATTAAAAACTATGTGCAAATGGGGAGAAATTGAAGCTTAAAGTATTAAATGATATTAGCTTTGGCTATGATATGTCATTTGTGCTTTAAACTTGTGATATTTCAATGACCCTCCTTTTTTTGACCCATTTGTGTATGGAAGAATATTTAGTTTCTTAAGCCAATATGCTAAGAGAAATTAAATATTCCAAATATATATAAATGGTGGAAGATGGAAGGTTTGAAATGTAAACAAATGACAAGTTGGATGTTTGCATCTCTAAACCTAAGGAAATCTTAATAACATGTTCTTCAAAAAACATCAAAAACATGATTTTAAATAAAATCAGGGGCTTCCTTGCATAAAACCACATTCTGGCAGATTTTTGGCATCATTTTCGGAATTTTTGGATTTTTTTTTCTTTCCCTTTGTTCATCGGTACCAAAGATATAGCAATCAAGGCTACGAAAGTCCATAAAAATGATGTTTAATTCATGGAATTAATTGTAAATGTTTTAAAAACAGTCCCTAATACCCTCTGGAATAATGGACCAATATTACACTACAAGGCATGCACCAATGACACAATAAAAGCACTCAAAATTGCCAAAATGACCTCCTCTGGTAAACAGTACCTTCTGGACCGGTACAGGGACCAAAATGAAAAATGGACTGCACCACTAGATAGAGGACTTCAAAACACACAAAATGGACACCAAGTTTGCATTTTTCTGACTATTTTTCGATTTTATACGAATTTTCAAAGTTCAGATTCAAAAATAGAAAAAAAACAGCATTTAAATAAAAAGGGGCTGCTGTTGGAAAATGGGCAGTACCGAACGACAAAAAAAATCAAAACATAAAATAAACATCATAATTAGGTAGAATATTCAAAAATACACAAAATCGACATAAAGATCATGTTTTTCTGACTTTGTTTCAAAGAGATATGAATTTTTAAAGATCTAATTGTTGAACACAAGTAGAAATCAAATAAAACAGCTGCACGGATCTCAAAGCAATCTGAGGCCTTCAGTTCTGGCGCCATAATGGGATTTGAACGAGAACACGGGTTTTAAAGTCCAGAATACACATCGAATGGCCAACACGAATCCTGAAGCTCGGCCCACATCTCAAAACCCAACACACCAATCTAAGAGACCCAAAAACCCGAATCTCAAAGTCCAGACAATAAATAAAATTACAAATCAATCCCCTTTTTACGGAAGACCCCCTCTGATTTTTCAATATTTGCAGCGAAGCCCCTGTGAATTTACAAAAAGGCCCCTGACAGCACAAAACTCTCACAAATAAGCCCTTAGACGCCCAAATTTCACATGAAACCTTGTCTAAGACCCAAATCACAAACCCACACCCTTCCAGCTTTGTAAATAAGCCCCTGGAAAAACATAAATACTTACGAATAAGTCCTTTTTGGCTATAACTTCTTCATTTCAAGTCCGAATTGACTCAAACCACCTCCAAACGAACCCAAATTGAACCCTCCATCTTCCTAAACCAAAATTGAACATATCCAGACATCAGCCAGGCCCTGAAATGACGAAAATACCCTTTTCTTCATATTTCAATCATTTTCTCTTAAATAAAAAAAATATAAATAAAGTATAAATATATTTTCTCAAGTACAAATACGTTTATAAATAAATAAAAATGTGTAATAAAGGTATTTTAACAATAATCATTACATCTTGTGCATGCATATTAATTAAATACCTAAAACAATGGTAAATCAAAGAGACACACGAAAATCAAGTACATGAGTTTCCCCTTTTAGCCCTTGTATTCAATTCACAACAAATAGGCATAAATCCTGGAATGAACGAGGTATTCAGTATGGCTTGGGAGGGTCATCTGATGTAATTAACAGCGGGGGCTTGCGCCTGCTGGGAGTTAAACGTCCCCACAATCATTAAACTCTCTCGATGGACCGATCACAAATCGTAGGTCTGTCGAGGGTGAACCAGAAGGAATAGCGGAAAGAAAGAAATGAATGTTTCGAGTTCGATGTTCTTTAATCAACAGAGAGCATTGAACCACGAGACATTTAAATACGCATGCACACACCTTCCCATACATAACAGCTGTGCAACTTTCTGCGCCCTACAGGTTTTGGCACGCCCGGTGGGACATTCTCCTCCTCACAGGTTCGGGATCCGATACGAAGATAAAAGGAACATACTCAAGTAGCCAATGACTTCAAAGCACTCAAACAACGAGTCATTGGACCGCTTGAGTTATGTCATTTCCTTTTATATTCGATATCGACGCCTATGGATTGAATAATTGGGCTAACACTCATGTGTGAATCTACATATGAAAATTGACTAATGAAATCTTGAGTTTGCTTGTTTGCAGGAATGGCTTACACCGCGACCAACGCACGCTCGTTTGCTCAAGTTACCAGCCTCCCTGCTGGTGAGGAGGTGGTCTATTTTGGGACTTTTGCAGTCCCCGTCAATGAAATCAGGGCGTTCGAGGCCCCTGTTCCTGCTCCGATGAATGAGCAACTGTCCCTCGGGTCTGTCACCGAGGAGGAAATCGAAGACGATGAGGAAGCATGCTACTTTCTCACCCCCAAAGGAATGGACGGCAAGACGTTCATTCCACTCTCCAAAACTAGACGTGCAAGGAGGCGTGCGTCTAAGAAGACAACCAAAGTCAACCAAACTTTCGTGACCCCTTTGTCGGTCACCAAGAAAAGAAATCTCCAAGCTTATCAGAATGAGCTGGTAGCTCAACCAGCCCTTCCCACCAGCAACTCATTCTCCCCACTGAGGATATTGAGAAGGAATTCTTCTACTGCGCGCGTACGTGCAGCGGGAGAAATCCCTCAAACCATCTCGTTCATCCATAAACCAAAAGAAATGAACACCAACCGCCAAATGGTTGATGACGCTGCTATGGCCATCCATAGGGCCCACAAACAGCTTCGCATGCTGAAGCAGCGCAGGAGCCGACACTACGTGCACCCTGCACTCGAAGCTCCTACGCCATCTGTCAAGTCTAGATTGACGTTTCCAGCTCAAAAGCTGGGGGCATCTAAGGATGCCCAACCCTCGATCAAATCAAGGCTGACATTCCCAGCCTTGAAACCTAAGGCACATGACAGTGCCTCCCTCTCAAAATCTAAACCGATGTTCTCGGCCCCGAGGCTGGGGGCACCTTACGGTGCCTCATTAAAACCAAAGCTTCTTCGAGAGATGCACGCAAGCACCTCTCAAAGCTCAAACAACGAGGGATCAAGTCAAACCCCTCAGATTCTGAGAAAACCAGCCCCTCCAACACTGGAAGCTTAATAATAGTGGCACCAAATGCTGCTCAAAAGAAACGAAGGGTCACTAAAACATGTCCAAAACAAGAAGAAGAGGTGGCGGTCTTCATGATAAATACTAATGAAGACCTCGAAGAGGAAACGGACTATCCTACTGAACCCTCCAACCCCACCGTGTACATGGTAAAAAGGGGGAAAGACCCCATAATCGAAAATCCAAGCGAAGATGAGGAAGAGTCTGATGCAGCATGCCTTCCTCCCATAAATGCCAAACCCAAAGACGCGAGTGGCTCAGATGTAGGTCACATGGATGGGCCCGCGTTAGGTAACTTTTACACCGTCTTGGCAACTTCCCCCTGTGCTGGTGAAAGTCAAACCGGTACACAAACGCAAGAACAAATGCTATCTGCCTTCAACCAGATGCAGGCCGAGATACAAAACCTTAAGGCTGAAGTGCATCAAGCTCACGAGAGGGAGCAGAGGTTGGTGGCTGAAATCCGAGGAAAGGGGCTAGCCGGCTCTGAACTCGAAAGAGGAGAGACGTCAAGTCGGTCCAACCCCATGAACGGGTTTGAAAGGACCGAAAGACCAAACCCCCAAGAGAGACGCAGAGTACATTGGGAAGACGAAAGGCGAGAAACCTCCCCAATCTTTACTGCGGTCGATGTTCAAGAAATGATCAGCCGTCAGTTACAAGAAATGGGGATTGCCCCAAAAGAGACAGCACTGCGAATAGGGAAACCATACCCTCCCGAATTCGATATACCAAAATATCCCCCAACGTACACTGTTCCTTTATTCTCCAAGTTTTCAGGAAGTGGAATGGATGAGACGGGACCAGAACAACACGTCAGCCACTTCATGATCCAATGTGGGGACTCTTCGAGAGAAGAAGCATTCCTCTGTCGCCAATTTGCTAGAAGTCTTTCAGGACCAGCGTTCCAGTGGTATTGCTCTCTCAAGCCAGGAAGTGTAAGATCCTGGGACCAAATGGCGCGTGCCTTCATAAATAGGTTCGCCACTGCGAGCAGTCCAATAAGACTTGCTGATTTAGCATGGGCCAAGCAAGAGCCAAACGAAACCCTTCTGACATATATCAATCGCTGGAGAAACATGAGCAATAAGTCAAGCCATCCTATACCCGAAAGGGAGGCGGTCGATTTGCTCATAAGAAGTACATCCGGCAAAATGAGAGAAATGTTAATCGTTGCCAACCCCAACAGTTATCAAGATCTGGTAGATACCGTATCTAGATTGGGGCAAACGGACATAGAAGAGAAATCATCTACTTCCTTTAAACCAAGAAGAGACTTCCCAAGGAAGAAAGAATCGAAGACTGTATACGCTGTCAAAGCTAACAAAACCAGCAAAGTCGAAAGCCGGGATTCTGACTCTTCCGATGAAGAGACGAGGCAGGTTGATAGCCAACCCGCTCAGCCAGTCTCTCGCAATAACCAAGATGGTCGTTACTTCAAGTCATTGGAAGAACAAAAAAGCAAGAAATACTCCTTCAAAAAGGAGAAGACAGCAAAGATTTTCAGACAAGCCTTGGAAGACGGTATGGAATTACCTCCAAGCAAGCGCCCCGACCAGGCAAATCAAATTGATCACCCCAACTATTGCCCATATCATAGGTTGGTAGGTCATAAAATAGAAGACTGTTGGGTCTTTAAAGACTTGATAGAAAGAAGAATCCGAGAGGGTCGTCTACAGTTAGCACCAAGTGCCGTGCAACAACCCGCGCCTCACGAACAGGTTAATGTTGTCTCTCATTGTGAGATGATTGAGGAAAGGAGATTGGAAAGTCCCGCAAATGAAACATGGGAATTCCACCTCTCCAAGAAAACTAAAAAGTTGCTGAGACAGCTCCTGAAGGAACCTCAAGTCAAATGGGATAACGATTTAAACCCCATAGTACCAAGGACCCCAAGACGGGTCATCCATCGCAAACCTAACAAGAATGGAAGCCAAAAGGGCAAGAAGTCGCCCAAACCAATAGAATTGCCTACGCCTTCTGAAATTCAAAGGCACATACAAACACTAGAGAGTCACAGACAAGGTACCCCGCTACCACTGACTCTCCTAGACTTCTTAACAGAAGACGTATTGGCCTTAATGTTGGGCCTCAAGGCTGAGAAAGGGGAAACGAGCAGAACTCCTCAGGAAGGTGAAAACAATAACAATGACCATGAGATGTGCAATGTGGTTGTCTATGGAGGAAGCTCCTCGAGTGACTCAGATGATGGCGAAGTCATCTTTGTCAAGATCAAGGAACCTGACTGTCAAGCAGTGCTCCGCTCGGGTACATATATCCCAGAACGCCAGCCTCCACAAGAAGATGAAGTTGGGAGGTCGAAGGCCAAAGCGAAAGGGAAAGAACCCGCGGCACAAGAGGAACCAATGCCTAAGAAGTACATGGTGCAAGATTACAATATCCTCGCGCAGTTTAGGAGAATACCAGCCGCGATCAGTGTATTTGACATCTTGATGATGTCCGCTGAGGTGAGAGAAGTGCTTATATGCGCGCTCCCAAAACCTGAAGAGTTTCAAGCTCACTTCGCTGAAAAGAAAATACAAGAGGTAGCACTAACAGACAACAAAAACCCAATCATCACCTTTAGCGACGAAGATTTGCTTATAGGCACGCCTGATCACAATAGACCACTCTTTCTCACTGGTGAGTGTGATGGCCAAAAGGTGACCCGCATGCTAATAGATCCGGGCTCCTCCATTAACTTAATGCCTAAGCGGACGTTGGACCGTCTCACGTTAAGTGGTAAGTTCCACACCAAGGATAAGATCACTATCCACGGATTCAATCACAAAACAGAACAATCCATGGGGGCAGTTAGCTTGCCTTTCAATATTGGCGGTATCCAAGAATGGATGAAATTCTACATCATCGACGCGAAAACCACCTACAATGCGTTGATAGGCCGACCATGGCTACATAACAACAATGCCGTCCCTTCAACTTTGCATCAATGTATAAAGTACATAAGGGATGGTGAAGTCAAACAAATCGATGGAGAAATCAAGCCGTTTGAAGTGCATGAAATAGGGCTAAAGGATGCCAAATACTTCTTAGATAAACCTGCTCTAAAGGGGGAACGTTCGAAGAAAAAACGGGATGAGAAAATAAAGCTGTATGGAACCGATACTGACTCTTCATCAGGGGAAGAGGCTGATGAAGCTAGAATACTCCCGTCATACGTAATACCCTCAGAAGATGAGGGAGAAGCAAGTCAATCCTCATTAATGATCGAAATGATACCTGAAAGCCATCACAAGGAACTCACACCAAGGGAAGTGAACCAAATCCAAGAGATGGTAATGTTCATAGTGCCGCCTAAAGAAGAGGTCACCGAAGGAGGAATCTTTAGGCACAAGCCTATTGTATTCTATAGGGCGTCCGACGGAAGAAGTCGGCCATTGGTACTAAACAACGATGAGTGGCCTTCAGAAGACGAGACCATGACCGACAAGATAGAGATACCTCTTCTACCATATTGTCCCAAAAGCTTGACTAGGATTCTTGCAAACATGAGCCCCATGTCTCCGACCTACGCTATGGCAAAGCGATTCGATCCGATATTGACTCACCGTAATCCTACAATCATAGGACCGAACGGAAAGCCAAGGAATACTCGAGGGCTCGGGTATGAAGAATCTGATGATGAACATGACGACTCTAAATGTCGTCCCATACAATACTACATTGACAGCGGCAGTAGTGATGATTCGCCGACTTGTGACCTAAGACGAATCCAAAGGAAAGCTAACTATGCCAATTTAGAAGCGGCTTTGAGAAGCGATCGTGGCAGAGGCTGTGGGAGAGGTCGAGGGAGAAATCCCTTCACCTATGCCTCGCCAAAACAACCCGAACCAAACCCGACCAAGACACGCTCCTTCAAAGACTTGTTGAGACAAATGAAAGGTTTGAATGTGCATTCCGAGCCTAAACAACAACAACCAAACAATAACCCAAAAACCCCTAAAGCTTCGTGTCATGTAATAGAAGCTGAAGATGATCAATCATCGTTTGTCGCATGTAGCGTGTGTGATAGACCAGGAGAGACAGCAGCAATGACTTCATGTGCCGAGTGTGGAGCCGTGTGCCATCCCCCTTGCACAAGGTTTAGGGAACATCCCCAAGGTAGTGATGAAACCCCGAGATGGAGCTGCCTGCGTTGCTTCAAAGGTAAACGGGTACCAGAACCAAGGGAGGACGAAGGAAAAATAGAATCATTGTCCCCAACACCCGCATCTGAGTCTTTTCCGCTTGAAGGCCTACTGGCTCAACTCCTAAAGGATTACTTGAAATTCCAATCCACGAAGGGACAAACCCATATGGATTCAGCAAATACGACCTTTGAATCGAGAAAACCTGCTCCAGTAATGCCAAGAGAAAGGAGTACATTGGCAGAACTTAAGAACAAAACATACTCGTTTGGGCGAGATAAAGTCGCTAAAGCATTCGACCTAATGATGCAAAAGGGTCTCAACCTGCCAGTATGCAAACGCCCAGAACAAGCGAGTAGGGTCAACGAACCTGATTTCTGCCCATATCACCGCATCCTTGGTCACACCATCGATGACTGCTGGATCTTCAAGGACCTTCTAGAAAACAAAAGACAAAAGGGAACCTTACCGCTTACTGTGGTAGCCCACTTAGAAGGGGTTCACGCTCCGGTTCCTAACAAAGCAAAAGGGAAGCAAAATATGAAGTATGTCCCCGAAAACGAAGTACCTTCACAATTCGAAGTAGGGGACATGGTATCCATGCTCAGCCAATCTCACCCATCCAGAGACGGCCATGCTCGAATCGAATGGAAGGGACCCTACATTGTCGAGCAAGCCTTGGGGCGAGACACCTATAGGCTGCGAGAAAGCAACGGAAACAGATTCGCGCCACCTATTAAAGGGAAGTATCTTCGAGAATATCAAACATCTGGGATGCAGAGTCAACCCCAAAGTCGAAGAATTCAAAACGAAGAAAATTCGGAAGAAGAACAAGAAGCCGAGTGCTATATGGCCTCTCAGAGATCCACCGACTCAGAATACGATTCACCTCAAGAAAAGGAGGATCATAGTAGCAATGGTCGCTCAAAGCAAGGCAAATGCATGAAATGCGATGAAATAGACGATTATTACGTCATGTTCAATTGCGACCGATGCACTAGGTACTCATGTACCGAATGCGCCACCGGAAGAAAGATAAATTCTGGATACGATAAAAGATTCTTCAACTGGTTTTGCACCTCCTGTAAGTGTATCATGGAGAATGAAGAACAAAAGAAGAAGGAAAAAGCCAAGCAAACTTCCAAAAGGAAAAGCAAAAATTCCAAATCCCATTCAAAGCGTGGATCATCAAAGAAACCTAAGGATGGTGGTTCAAGCGACTTCTGCCAATAAGATGAAAGTGACTCGTAAACCGTCACTTCTAAAAAACCACCCCACTATAACCACGATGAAGACAATAATGCGCATAAAGGGGTACGTGGGGTATCACCGCGCCCGAAGGGGGAATGGTATATATACCCCGCCCCTGAAAGAGGTCGATATTTTCGAGCCACCAACTCTCTCTACCTTAATCAGATTCTACGCTAATGGCTGCTCAAAGAACAATCCCCCGCAACTGGGAGACCATGGCGCTCACACCAACAGTGAGAATGGGGTATGGCCTATATCCAGGCCCGGGTTCCCTCACCGTCAACTTTCCCAACAAAGATGCGCTGCCGCAAGAAAGTCGATGGCTATGGCGATCTATCTTTATCTATGTCACTGGAGGAAGGAAAACCGAATACACAAAATACCGCCTCGGTCACTATTTCTCAAACCAACTCAACTGCGAGTTCTCAAGTCTGATCATCGAAGAAGTCGACGAAACCGAAGCCGATTACATACTCATATGCCCAAGTGATGACATAAAGAGGGGTGTCCTTTCATTGGGCTCACTCACCCTAGAAGCTGACGTCCCCGGTGTCATCCCCACCGATATCCGAATGATAGGATGGACTTCTGGCCAATGAGGCCATGACAACCCCCTCAATTACCGCGTGCGCATAAAACTCCGAAAGGTACCCCTACACTTGTGGAATTCTGCTGATATTCACACTTTGGTGGCGGGATTCGGGTATCCTCTCAGGATTGCCCCATATTTTTCCAACAACAACTACAGCACGCTTAGGCTCTTGATCGCTTGCGGGCCACCCAACACCATCCCGCATCAGTTGCAACTAACCGTTGATCCCATCCGTAAAATTGTGGACGTAGAAATCGAAGGCTGGGATGAAAATGATGGAGACATGCCTCCGCCTGATGATGCGGAAAGCTCCGTCAGCAAACCTCCTCTTCCACCACCAGCACCAAAGAAACCAAAATCCCCTGAGTCACCTAACCTGTCACCACCCTTTCAACCAACCACGTCGGGCAAGGACAGGAGACCCGCCAAGCATGTAGGGCCCAAGGCCGCTCCTTACTAGATGAGGACAACAAGCCATTTTATATTAAATGTTTTTAGGAGTTTATTTCTCTTTCTCATGGACGATGCATGTATTTGCTTGGTGATGACACGTTTACGTTAAATGTTTGAGTGTATGTTTGCATGGTACGAGATCTCCTCCTCAAATTCTACTTCACGATCTCTAATAAAACCCCACAAATATCTAAGGCTCCAATAAAACCCAAGTTCTAAGATCCGCCAATAAAACATTCCAAATAAAAATGCCACAAATGTCCAAAAGTCCAACAAAACCTAGATTCTAATATCCATAAATAAAATATCCTAACGATTATGCACGAGTGAAAACCTCTACGAATAAAAGGGCCAAATTACAGCATGAGTGAAACTGTCTCGAGCGAAAAGTAAGGTCCCCTAACCATCCACAAAATCCATAAAGGCCTCCCGCCACAAAATGGGTTTTGCTAAGTTTGTACCCTTAAACAATTAGCACTGGCAAAGTTTGTCCAGCCAGTTCTGAATATGGACAAACAAGTTTTATATTTTGTACTTTGAACAAAATATGGGCTTTGGTGTTGTGCCCATTTGAAACAACTATCACTGGTTTTGTCTTTCTTCCCAGTTCGAAAAAAGGAGAGACAAGGTTTCTTCATTGTCCTTTAAACAATGGAGTGCCTAATGATGATATCTCAAATAAAATCAAAAGATTAAAGAAAGTGGTCGTTTAGACTATTTAAATTCTGAAGGCACAAAATCCCTTTTAAAAACAAAGTTTTCAAAACAATGGTGTTCGCATTTCCCGCGATACCCTTGCCTAAGGATTGATGCCACATAGGCCATTCAAGAAGGCACGAGAGGAGTGAATAAGACGCCACCCTCAAACAAAGTGCATGCATGCACCCAAACCACACAACAACATAAAAAGAGTGGAGAGATGTAAAGCCCACTAAGAAAGCCTCAAGCACAAATTGGGCTTTGTCAAAATTGTGCCCTTTAAACAATTGTCACTGGTACGCTCGTCTAACCAGTCATCTAAAGAGACGAGCAGGCTTTATATATTTGTGCCGAACAAAATAAGGCTTTGATGTTGTGCCTAGGCCACGTGAGCACTAAAACAATTATTATGGCCCAAAACAAGAGAAACTGAGAGCCCAAAGGCAGTAACCCTAATCGGGCTCTCACCAAACCGATCTCTACAAAAGAAGGCATCGCGCCAAGTCAACGCCCATGAATGATACGCCTATGGACCAATGCTCCACAGGCTGCAATCCAAACTAGAATTTAAGAACAAAAAACCTTTGACTCCAAAGACTAAAACCCACAATTTGGCAAGTAAACACCCCAAGATCCCATGAATGACAAACAAATACCCTAAGACCCAAGTATAAATTCAGCATACCCTGTTGATATACGTCTCACGGGTGACAGCCGAACCCGAAACCAGAGGATACCTTTCAAACGCTAGAATGAAATCAATGACAAGCAAGCTAAACTTCACTCGCAAAAGAAGCGTCGCTTCGCTATGTCGCATCAACCTCATAGAGAAGCGTAAAACATTTAACCTTAACGGGTTCCGTACGACCAATGAAGCCTCTGAGCAGAACGGGTTTTACATAAGTCATGCGTGCTGATGTTGTCCTTTAAACGAAGGCGGCTCGTGAAAATTCGACCTTAACGGGTCCCGTATGACCGAAGTAAAGTGGGACGGTTTTTTACGAAGTCATACGTGCTGATGTTGTCCTTTAAACGAAGGCAGCGCGCGTGAAGGTTCGACCTTAACGGGTCCCGTAGGACCAAAGTAAAGTGGGACGGTTTTTACGAAGTCATACGTGCTGATGTTGTCCTTTAAACGAAGGCAGCGCGTGTGAGGGTTCGACCTTAACGGGTCCCGTATGACCGAAGTAAAGTGGGACGGTTTTTACGAAGTCATACGTGCTGATGTTGTCCTTTAAACGAAGGCAGCGCGAATGAGGATTCGACCTTAACGGGTTCCGTATTACCAATGAAGCCTCTGAGCAGAACGGTTTTACATAGCCACACATGCCGGGGTATCCCTTTCGTGGGGATATTGTGTGTGGGGATCAGGCCTTAACGGGTCCCGTATGACCGGTATCACTCTTGAGTGGGACGGTTTTTACGAAATCATGCGTGCTGATGTTGTCCTTTAAACGAAGGCAGCGCGTGAAAATTCGACCTTAACGGGTCCCTGTACGACCAAAGTTACCCTTAAGTGGTACGGTTTTACGAAACCATGTCGCCGCTTTTACCCTCCAGGTAGGTAGGCGCATGACTTGACCTAAGCCAGCTGAAGACGTTTGATCGCTTAGAGCCCGATCGAATAGACGCAGAAGGCTGAGATGCAGCTTGAATTCAATGAAGATGCCTTGTCGCTTAGAGCCCGACAGGGGAGATCAGAAGATTCAGGATTAAGCCCTGACTCTACAAGTACATCTGGTCGCTTAGAGCCCGATTGGAGAAGACTTAAAAAGTTCAGGAGAAAAACCGAGTTAGGCAAGTTTATCCGATCGCTTAGAACCCGATTGGAGAAGACTTGAAGAACTCGTAGACAAAAAGAGAAAGAAGGAGAATAAGGGAGAAAACCGATTTAGACGAATCTATTTGATCGCTTAGAACCCGGTCAGAGAAGATTCGAATAAATCAACTAAAAAGAGGAACAAGAAGGAGAATGAGAAAGCTACAAAAGCAAACACCTACCGCAAATATGTATATCCAAGCATAATCAACCAAAACCAAAATACACATACAAGGAGTGGGCTCGAAGGCGCGCACTCTCACAACGAACCCACAAAATGGAACCTAAAGGAAGGTGCCGTAAGGTACCACAGCCAAGCAAGGCTCCACAGTCGCAGAGACACCCTGGGGGCAGTCGACGACCCCTCCTGCCCTAGTGTCAGAGGAACCTGTAGCACCCTGACCTGGCCCTGCAAAGACAAATACGGGTCACAAAAAGAAACAAAAGTGATGAGGTAGAAGGAAATAAAGCTAGTAATACCTGGCCGGACATCTGCCTCTGTGACTGGAACAGAAGAGCTAGCCTTACGCTTCTTCCTCACGCGAGAAACCCTCTGGGGAGGAGGGTCAGAACGCTGGAGAATCCTGCTAGGGATCCCAAAAGAAGTCAACACCTCGCCCTCCGGTACAAGCAATGCTAACCAAGCGAATAAATGAAGGTTAGTATAATTGAACAGGATACACAGAGAAGAAATATCAATGAAGAAAACATACCAACTCTGGGGGGGGCCCACCCATAACCCTAGAAGTGAAGAAACGACTATCCCGGCTGCACATGCCGGGAACTCTCTCGAAAGGGGGGACAGTCCTCGGGCCGATATGATCATCTGGTCCAGGCAGAACTCTCTTCATCCACCCACCTGGGGTCTCAATATGGCAGACCTGTATCATGTCTCTGTACCACCGCTCGTATAAGACAGTGAAGGTCACTGGTCCGGAAAGACCCTAAACTAAAACCCGTAAAGAGGGAATGGTCCGAAACGACCTTAAACTACCCCAATGGTCCGAAAAGACCTTAAACTAAACCAATGGTCTAAGAAGACCTTAACCACAACCATGGTCCGAAAAGACCTTAAACTACACCAATGGTCTAAGAAGACCTTAAACCACAACCATGGTCCGAAAAGACCTTAAACTAAACCAATGGTCTAAGAAGACCTTAAACCACAACCATGGTCCGAAATGACCTTAAACTACACCAATGGTCCGAAATGACCTTAAACTAAACCAATGGTCCGAAACGACCTTAAGCTACCCCAATGGTCCGGAAAGACCCTAAACTAAAACCCGTAAAGAGGGAGTGGTCCGAAAAGATCCTAAACTAAAACCCGTAAAGAGGGAATGGTCCGAAACGACCTTAAACTACCCCAATGGTCCGAAACGACTTTAAACTACACCAATAGTCTAAGAAGACTTTAAACTACACCAACAGTCCGAGGAGACTTTAAACTACAACCAAAACCAAATCCCAACCTAATAAATATGCCAAGAAGACCCCGAGATAAAGCTAAAACCAACCCTGGTTAGCCAAAAGGCCCCAAAGAGAAGCGCACGAGACAAACCGGATCAAAACCCGAGATTATGCCTACGACCGGAAGGCCATCTTATCTAAACCCTCAATTTTGCAAGCTACCTGCATGGTTCCTGTACTAGATCAAAGATAAAGTTTCCCCAATGAATGTGAGTTTGGAGTACAGTCACTGTCTGAAGCCCCAATGTACAAGCAAGGGACCAATTACTCAGGCAAACCCCGAAGAACGCACATTCAGCCCTCACCCAACCATGCAAGTATTAGCAAGATGAGATAAAGATAACATACCTTTTTGAAGTAGATATGATCGAAGAAGATGATCGGACCTGCTTTCGAGCTCAATGCCCAATGTGGAGTTCTAATACCTGAGATTCAGACAAGAAAAGCGACTCAGGAAGAATTCTATAAGTTCAAGAGGAACACTGGGGGCACCTGGCTAAGCTGTTCAATTCTAAGGTCTTCACACCTCAACCAGGTGGGGGGCATTTGTTTGACCCTAAAAAGTTGCTACTTAAAATTTTTATGTAATGAGCAGCTGTCTTCTAATTGGAAAAATGCCAAAATCGCACATAAATTTCTAAAGGGAATTAGGTGCAACATGTTAAAATTATTGGTGGCATTCTACGCATGAAACCATGAATTTTGATACGGGGTAGAGGCAAAATTACAAAGGGAATAATTTCCTACAAAATAAATAGTTGCTGGATGACATATTGGGTGCAAATAATGGGGTATTCTCAGCAAAAACCTCCCCCGAACCACTTTAGGTGCAAATTAGAGGATGCTTAACAATCCCTTGACACTAAGGGCCCTACAAGTCAGTGATACAGGGGGCTTTTTCGCTGCCTAGCTGAGATGGGTGAGCTGGGTCTACGAAAGTGAAGTTTGTAGACCAAACGGTCATCCATACGGTGCACAAGGCACCAGACACAACCAAGTCGCGGATCTAAAATTAGATCCGGCGCTCCAAGGTCTTTGACCCCTTCCCCTCGCACGAACCCGGAGCACAATGGACCACATGAAGAACTATGCACGGTTCATAGTATACCCGGTCCAGTCACGATGTACATTAGATCAAAAGAAAGAATATGACAGGTGGGGCCTACCAGTCAGTAGTTTCTTCTTCCCTCTTCTTATGCAAACAGAACCCGCGAGATGAGAAGGAAATAGATGAATGACTCGGTTAAATTGATTGGAATTAAAGCCTCAAAACTTGCAAACACCCATTTGGGTGCGGAAGAGTGCTGCCTAGGACGCCGAATTAGGCAACTAAGCATTAAACTGACCCTGTGCAAGAGCACGATACGGGTCAAACCTGGTACAACCGAGACACATCAAATTGGCTCATGAGAGGGTAAAATGCGCCCTAGAACACCTTAATACATGCATTGCGATGCAAAAGGCCTAGCCTCCAGTGATCAGAACCTAAATATCAAGAAAGGAGCTTTCCAAAGTCGGCATACCGCCGGTATAGCATACCTCGGGCTCTCCAGCTATTACCTGGCTCTCTGGTTCCCAGGACACGCGCCACAACATCTCTGGATGATGACAAAATAGAGGAATCTGTTCCAGGGGTGCAGGAGACACGTAAATTAGGTGTTACCATATATGGCCGGTTAATTAAGGGCCTTGATGACACCCCTTGCACATGGGATCAATCTGAGGGCTGTAAATGACCTAAATGAAGATCAATGATGTGTTAAATTGTTACTGGGTGACCTCCTGCCAATGAAACCTCTAGAAATGATGCAAGTTGATCTAGACCCTTGATCAAACACCTGGTGGGCACAGCAAAAAACACATCAGCAGCTTCCAATCCGAAAAACCTAATTTTGCCCATTATAAGGCACCTCAATTGAACACCAAAGACAGACTTCATCTTCTCCAGAAAGCTTTGAGCAAGAAACAAGAGAGAAAACCCCATTTTTACACCAAGGCTAGGTTAGAAGTTTGAAGTTTTTCAAGCAAGTTTAATAGGTAATTAATACCTATGCAATGTAAGGCTCTTGATGAGCAAAGTTCTGTAAATATTCTGTTTTTTTAATCGAAATAAAGAAGGTTTTTTGATGATTTTTCTTGTTTGTTCTTCATTATTTTAGCTTTATCCCTCATCTCTTCCTCTTTTATTTTATTTCTAAACCTTAAAAAAATCATGAATGTGAGAGTTGCATAGTTTCTAGTTCATCATAGGATGAACAAAATGAAATATGTAACTTGAGGATCAAATAAAAATATATTCTCTCTTTTTAGTTCATTTCTTTGCATCTTTCATGAAATAATAATGAAAAATGTTAAAAATGTGATTTTTCTTTTACCTTTTTCTTTACTTTGCATAAAAATATATATACAAGTATTAATATGTATATATGTTAATATTTTATCATCTCTTTTATTTGGAGCTTATAAAAATAAAAATAATAAAGTTTTGATCCTTGATATTTTCTTTCCTTCTCTAAATTCTTTTAATTTCTTCTAAAAATAATTAAATAGTAGAAGTATGAGGGTTGAGCCATGAGGTCTCCCTTCATATGAAAACTATATTAATTATTTTGTGAGGATGTTAAAAGAATAATAAAGTGACAACAAAAAAATTAAACACAAGAGGTAGTAGGGTTGAGCCATGAGGTCTCCCCTATTATTCTCTCAACCTAAATGATCAAAGGGCCTATTTGTGCAAAGGGACTAATTTAGTCAATAATTAGTGCATTTATATGCATGAATATTGGCAAGAATTAAAAACTATGTGCAAATGGGGAGAAATTGAAGCTTAAAGTATTAAATGATATTAGCTTTGGCTATGATATGTCATATGTGCTTTAAACTTGTGATATTTCAATGACCCTCCCTTTTTAGACCCATTTGTGTATGGAAGAATATTTAGTTTCTTAAGCCAATAGGCTAAAAGAAATTAAATATTCCAAATATATATAAATGGTGGAAGATGGAAGGTTTGAAATGTAAACAAATGACAAGTTGGATGTTTGCATCTCTAAACCTAAGGAAATCTTAATAACATGTTCTTCAAAAAACATCAAAAACATGATTTTAAATAAAATCAAGGGCTTCCTTGCATAATACCACATTTTGGCAGATTTTTGGCATCATTTTCGGAATTTTTGGATTTTTTTCCTTTCCCTTTGTTCATTGGTACCAAAGATATAGCAATCAAGGCTACGAAAGTCCATAAAAATGATGTTTAATTCATGGAATTAATTGTAAATGTTTTAAAACAGTCCCTAATACCCTCTGGAATAATGGACCAATATTACACTACAAGGCATGCACCAATGACACAATAAAAGCACTCAAAATTGCCAAAATGACCTCCTCTGATAAACAGTACCTTCTGGACCGGTACAGGGACCAAAATGAAAAATGGACTTCACCACTAGATAGAGGACTTCAAAACACACAAAATGGACACCAAGTTTGCATTTTTCTGACTATTTTTCGATTTTATACGAATTTTCAAAGTTCAGATTCAAAAATAGAAAAAAAACAGCATTTAAATAAAAAGGGGCTGCTGTTGGAAAATGGGCAGTACCGAACGACAAAAAAAATCAAAACATAAAATAAACATCATAATTAGGTAGAATATTCAAAAATACACAAAATCGACATAAAGATCATGTTTTTCTGACTTTGTTTCAAAGAGATATGAATTTTTAAAGATCTAATTGTTGAACACAAGTAGGAATCAAATAAAACAGCTGCACGGATCTCAAAGCAATCTGAGACCCTCCATTCTGGCGCCATACCAGGATTTGAATGACAGCACGGGTTTTAAAGTCCAGAATACACATCAAATGGCCAGCACGAATCCTGAAGCTCAGCCCACATCCTAAAGCCCAATACACGAATCTAAGAGACCCAAAACCCGAATCTTAAAGCCCAGACAATAAATAAAATTACAAATCAATCCCCTTTTTACGGAAGACCCCCTCTGATTTTCCAATATTTGCAGCGAAGCCCCTGTGAATTTACAAAAAGGCCCCTGACAGCACAAAACTCTCACAAATAAGCCCTTAGAGGCCCAAATTTCACATGAGACCTTGTCTAAAGCCCAAATTACAAAACCACACCCTTCCAGCTTTGTAAATAAGCCCCTGGAAAAACATAAATATTTACGAATAAGTCCTTTTTGGCTATAACTTCTTCATTTCAAGTCCGAATTGACTCAAACCACCTCCAAACGAACCCAAATTGAACCCTCCATCTTCCTAAACCAAAATTGAACATATCCAGACATCAGCCAGGCCCTGAAATGACGAAAATACCCTTTTCTTCATATTTCAATCATTTTCTCTTAAATAAAAAAATATAAATAAAGTATAAATATATTTTCTCAAGTACAAATACGTTTATAAATAAATAAAAATGTGTAATAAAGGTATTTTAACAATAATCATTACATCTTGTGCATGCATATTAATTAAATACCTAAAACAATGGTAAATCAAAGAGACACACGAAAATCAAGTACATGAGTTTCCCCTTTTAGCCCTTGTATTCAATTCACAACAAATAGGCATAAATCCTGGAATGAACGAGGTATTCAATATGGCTTGGGAGGGCCATCTGATGTAATTAACAGCGGGGGCTTGCGCCCGCTGGGAGTTAAACGTCCCCACAATCATTAAACTCTCTCGATGAACCGATCACAAATCGTAGGTCTGTCGAGGGTGAACCAGAAGGAATAGCGGAAAGAAAGAAATGAATGTTTCGAGTTCGATGTTCTTTAATCAACAGAGAGCAGTTGAACCACGAGACATTTAAATACGCATGCACACACCTTCCCATACATAACAGCTGTGCAACTTTCTGCGCCCTACAACAATACATACCATCCGAACAACCGAAACCATCCAAATCTCTCATATGCAAACAATCAAAGACCTGCTGCACCTCAACAGAACTACCAACCACAGCCCAATTATCAACAGAGATACAACAACCCCCAACCGAATTACCAACCAAGGCAATACAATCAACCACAGCAACCTGACATCACATCATTAATGGAGAGATTTCTAGAGAAGCAAGATAAGGCTAACGTCGAAATCGCACAAAAGATCGAATCCTTAACAAACCGCAACAAAGACTTAGAAGACAATGTCTCTAAGATGGCAAAAGAACTCTCAAGTATTACACGTGGAAAAGGCAAATTTCCGGGCCAACCGGAAGAAAACCCGAGAGAGACTTGCAAATGCATAACATTAAGGAGCGGTACAGCTTACAAGGGACCTCCCATGCCCGATCAAACTTCCGATGAGATGCATGCAGAGCCATCGCATTCCGAAGAGTACGAGCCGCAACCACCGCAGCCGCCCGTATTCGAACTGCAGACAGACCTTACTGAGGAGCAGAATGACACCGTAGGTGGAGACGAGCGACAACCCGAACCTGAATACATTTCACCACCACCCTACAAGCCACCTCTGCCATTCCCTCCAAGGCCTGCCAAGCATAAGATAGAGCAGCAATTCGCGAGATTCATGGAGACACTCAAGCAACTACAAGTCACAATCCCCTTCACTGAGGCAATTGCAAGCATACCCTCGTATGCTAAATTTTTGAAGGAGATTCTTTCGAACCGCAGTAGACTCCAAGAACTCTCAACAATTCCGCTCAATCTGGAATGTAGTGCGCTCGTGCAAAGCAAATTACCGACAAAGTTGAAAGATCCGGGAAGCTTCTCGATACCATGTACCATTGGCACAACCGATTTTAAGATAGCTTTATGTGATCTGGGAGCAAGTGTGAGTCTGATGCCTAAGGTAGTATTTGATAAATTGGAATGTGGGGACCTATCACCAACAAGGATCTCATTGCAACTAGCTGACCGATCAATTCGATATCCTGAAGGAATGTTGCTTGATATCCCAATCAAAGTCGGTAAATTCTGGATACCGGGAGACTTTGTGGTAGTCGATATAGAAGAAGATGAGCAGATTCCGATCATCCTTGGAAGGCCATTCCTCGCCACTTGTGGGGCAATTATCGATGTTAAGAATGGGAAGATTTCACTCAATGTTGGCGAGAACAAGATGATCTTCAACATGAATGAAACCAAAATCCCACCTGACATAAATCTTGTCTACAATTTGGAAACAACGGACGAGTATGGCAATGATGAATTGCGAATTGATGAATTTGAAGACATCGAGGAAATGATGCACGAAGCAGAAGTGGAGAGATTGTTCATTGTACAAGATAACAGTCAGATCCATCCAACCTCCGTGACAACACAAACCGATGGTCTGAACAAGAGTCCTAATATCGCAAACAACAGGAATTATTCTCTCCTAGCCCTTGCATTAATCAAAAACCTACGCGAAGAACTCGATGCAATTTCTCAAAGACTGGGTGAGGTTGAAGTAGTACTCGGTGTGAGCCTGGCATTCGATCCCGGACCTCAAACACCAACCGACTTCTTCGAAAAGGGCAATGATAATGATACCACAAAAGACGCTGAAGGCGAACCACCCGACAAGCAACCCGCTTGCATTGGCGGGAGGATATCTGAAAGGAACTGATGCGACACTAAGTCAAGCTAACGACTTTAAACAAGCGCTTCTTGGGAGGCAACCCAAGGCCACTTTTATATATTTTCGTATAAATTTTTATTTTTAGATTAATTAGGACTTAAACAAAGAAACATCTCATACCCACCTCTTTCCTATGATCAGGTAAGCATGCTGGAGAAAAGGCTTGATTAAAGGCATCTCGAAAGATGGAAAAGTACTCTCTGGTACGGCCTGTATTGGCTGATACGGACCATACCAGTGGATACGAGGGTAGTAGAATAAGAAGACAGGAAACAAGTGGTGAATACGACCCGTATTGGCTGATACGGTCTGTATTCAAAGGAGTTAACTTAGCGGTTATTGGGTAAGCATAACGGATTCAATACGAACCGTATTGGCTGATACGGTCCGTAATAAAGGCTGATTCGGGAGATGCGAACCCGTTAAGAAGAGACGTTTGAAATCCCGCGCGAGTCACATCTCATAACCGTTAACCCCTATTTCGTTTTAATTCCTAAACCCTTCTCTCCCTCTTTCTCTCTACTCTCATTCCCTCTATCTCTTCTCCTTCTCCCTCTTCCCTTTTTGCCCAAAACCGAGCCTCTCTTCCTTGCCGCCAATCTCCATCATCAAACTCGTCCCCATACACCATTGAAGCCGCCGCTGACCTCCTCCTTCGAGCCCCTGCCCTAATACGGACCGTACCGGGTCCGTATCCGATGGCCACTCGATCCAACTTCTTCAAATTCGGTTTTTCTAAACCCTATTTCAATTTCAAAATTTAAAAATCATTTTTGCATTTGTTTTGACTTAATCTCTGTTGCATTAATTTAGGTAATTAGGTTTTATTTCGCAAAAATCACAAAAATCACAAAAAAAATTAGGTTTCTGTCAGTTTTCCCAATTTTTATCAGTATAATACGGTCCGTATTGACCCAATACGGTCCGTAATAGTTTACCAGAACCAGCACTTAGCATTTTTAGAAACACCTTTTGATACGGTCTGTATTTGTGATACGGTCCGTATTTGTGATACGGTCCGTATTCAGTCCTGTACTTGGTCAATTTTCACCAGCTAACTATCCGTATTAGGACCGTATTGACCGATACGGTCCGTAACAGAGGAATTAATTATAAACAAATGGCTCCGAAAATGAAAAAGATTTTAGGGGCAGTTACAAGGAGTGCCAAGAAAGCCCTCGGAAGTGCCGGCCCGAGTAATTCACCGCAAGGCTCCTCTAGCCGATCCTCCCGGTCCTCCGGTTTGCAACCACAATCCTCCAACCATTCATCCTCTCATTTCGACACTCAGCAATCAATCAGAGACACACCAGCGTCAGATGCAGACTATGAGCCAGAGAAGTTCAACCCTCGAGATTTTGGTCTTGAGGAAGAAGATTCCGATGAATCGATGGAGGAAGCAACCGAGTACCAACCAGTCTTCTCGCATCCACAATTCGAACAAAGCTACGAGAAGTTGAAAACAAAGGAGGTCATATACCACAAATCCATCCACACGGAAACACTCGAGCGACTAGTCCTTCTTGCACAAACCGAGCAGCTCGCCAACCGCATCCACCTCTGGCAATTCCTCCAACTGATCAAAGGAGTCAAAATTTACGAGGTGCTCACGAAGGAGTTCCTTGCGACTTTCAGATACAATGAAGACTCCATCACTTTCCAGATGATTGGCGAGTAGTACACAGTCATCATGAATGATTTCTGCGCCATCTTCAACCTCACCGACAATGGCACTTCCGATTCTCCTGACTGCCGAGAGTTCTGGTATAGCAATACTGAAGACAACCAAAACTCAACTTAACCGGCGAGCAGAATCATCCATCCCCAAGTTCGCCTCTTGCAAGTAATCCTTGCCAATTCCATTTTCGCGAGAGGCGAGAGTTCATCAAAGGTGACATTACCCGAACTCTATCTTCTCAAATGCATGATCGAGCCAACACCGGTGCGACCTCACCTTGGCCATCTCCTTTGCAACCAAATCCGTGAGGTCGCCCGTGCTAAGAAAAGTAATGGGAAGATTTCCATTGGATTCGTGGCCACGATCTTGGCCAACCAACTCGCTCTGCAGATCGATCATCTCAAAGAGGCAAGCGGGCTCACACAAATCGACATGTCATGCCTCCAAGCCATGAAAATTCGTCACCGGCCACTATCCAGGTCCCTACTTCTACAGTTCGTCGAAGGGAATTCTCCAATTCCCCTTCTGACATCTCAATCTTCGTAGTAGGGCCTCATGGAAAATGACACGCCAAGCGAGCCCGACTTATGAGCCTCCTCAGGATTACATTGATGTAATCGAGAGCCAAGCTGCAATGCAAAATCAGGCTAACATTGACCGGCAGCAAAGAGAAGAGGAGGAGCCCCCTTTTAATGCATATAGGGAGACAGGCACATCGGCAGCTAGAGCCGGATCTTCAGGGGCGGCATCATCTGATGCCCCTACAGCTGAGCTTGACCAGTTCATTCAAATGGTAGATTGGATGAACTCTAACCTCAACGAGCTCACCTTGACAACGGAAGAGACCACCCGACAAATGGAACAGAATGGCTCATCGCTTCGCCAAGAGGTTGGCAAAATCCGAAATAGCATGGAGGAGGTCCGGAGGAGTGTTGATGAGAGCAGGCGCGAGATTCAGCAGACGCGCTACATGGCACAGCAGTATTATCAGTATGCTCTCGACTCCGGATTCGAGTACCAGCCACCACCATATGGACTCTTCGACCCGTCATTTTACGAGGAGATCCAGCGACCACCACCGCCTCCACCACCTCAGGATTGAGGTGCAGTGAGTTGTATCTTTCCCCGGTCTTTTTACTTTACTACTTCCTTCATTTTTTATCTCTCGAGCATTGGGGACAATGCTCAATTTTATTCGGGGGGTAGAGGGTAAATTGACCATGTATCTTTAAAATTTTCGCATTTTAAATTCTTAGGTGCTAGTAGTTTTACTCAATTTTTGACTAGGGTTGAAGGCTTTACCAAAAATCCTAGGATGATTAAATTGAGCTTTTTAGCTAGCTTGCATTTTTATTTTTTAGGAGTAGGTTAATCAAATAGGAATTGTTTTAAATTGAATTAGGCTAAGGTTTAGACAATTGGCCATGATATCAAAATTCAGAATTTTTAAATAATTAGCGATCTCAAAGTGAACAATTAATTGCTAACCATGAGAGTTGATCAAAAATCGCAAACCCTAGAATTTTTACTTATTGAGTAATTTATTTTTGCAAAATCTTTTAAATTTGATAGTATTTTAGAATACCCATTTATTATAGATAGACCCCTAGCGAAACTATGCAATAATTCATTGTATGAATGAATACTTGGAATTGTGTGTAATCATGGTGCCTGTGACACAAAAATATTTTATTTTTCAGAAAAAACGAAAAATACAAAAAAATCAGAAATGAGAAAAATCCAAAAAAATAGAAAAAACCAGAAAAAGAAAAAAAAATAGAATAAAAGATGGAGAATAAAAAGAGTACGGGTGCATACACAAGACTGGTTACCAATAGGCTCGAGAAAACCTTCCAAATTTAAATTCTTGTACATATTTAATTTTTCAAAAATAGTCACAAGCACCAACATACTTAGTTGTCATACTTTGCTCCAATTAATTGGGAAGAAAAATTAAAATTTATACCATTAGAATTCCTATTGATTGGAAGGGATCCATTTATAATCGAAGGGGAAATTAATACTCTCAAATTTAAGGATATTTGTGAAATAAATTGTTCAATGAGAATTCTTCTAATGGAATGCATAATGAGGTCAATCATGGGGTGAATAAATTGTTCAAGGGAGAGGTCATGAATATTTTAAAATTCTAAATTTTTATTGTCATGCCAATTGTACCAAACCTAAAACCCAAATTAATCTTTAACAAGACCTTGAGATTGTATGGTTTAACATAGACTGGATCTTTGACCAGCTGGGATGCCGTTGCTTGAGGACAAGCAACAATTCAAGTTGGGAGGCGTGATCAGAGTCAAAATAACGATGATTTACGTAGAGTTTTGGCTTAGGTTTTACATATTTTCTCACACTTATGTTTACTTTATTAGAGAAAAAGGCTACTGTCATCCTTCTTTATGTTTTATTGCAGAAAACAAGTTTTGGGACTATTTTACATCAAATGGAGCTAGAATCAGGTCAATCGGATCAGCGACGCTCATCGACTAAGTCTCTGTTACGGTCCGTATTGCCTGATACGGACCAGGCCTAGCACAGACCAGAAGATATCGCTGAAAGCATTAAACCCTAACCGTCAAGGTCCTAATACGGACCGTATCGGCTGATACAGTCCGTATCCGAAGGCGTCTCTTGGAGAATAACTGCCGACAGCTGTTTCCAGATCAGTTTTTTAGCCCCTACTCAACGTCTACACGTCCCTCCACTCCTATATAAGGCCCCTGGACAGAAGGAATAACTTATCTTTGTAATTAGGGTTAGATTTGATTAAAGTGAGAAGAGAGGAGTGCTTGTAACAATGCCGTTCCGCGGCTAAGTTCCTTTTCTTAGGGCTAGGCAGTAAACCTTGTTACTCTTGATGTTTTGATATATATATTTCTGTTGATTATGATTTCTTGCTGTTGAAACAAAATGCTTTTGTGATTTACTATTGTTTGACCCAAAAAAGTTGCTATTTAAGTTTAACATGGTAGATAGCAATTTTGGGGCAATTAAAATGTTGAAGTTACACATAAACCTTTCAAATAAAATTGGGTAAAAGCATATTATGATTCCTGGTAATATTCCCCACGTAAAACCATGAATTTTTTTTTGATATGCAATATGGTCTAAACCACCAAAGAACTAAATTCCTACGAGCAAAACAACAGCTGGATAACATTCTGGGTGCAAACTCATAGTGGTGCCTAGCAAGATCATCTCCTAAATACTCTCTGGGTGCAATCTGGAAATGCATACTAGTTCCTAGACCTCAGGGACCCACGAGTCATTGGCTTGAGTCAAATTTCGCTGGGTAGTCAAAGTGGGTGGACACGGTTCATCAACCTACATCATGCGCACCAATCTGCCAGCCGCATGGCTCAGGGTAGACCACGTCTACGCAAAATTCGATAAGGATAAATTAAAATTGCGCCGGGTTTAACTCAAACCATTGGCCCCTTCGATCGAAATACACTCGGTGCTCCATACGCCGTATTTAGGTGGGTACACGGCTCAGAGAACACCAGGACTACCCGAAATTATAGGGGTGTCGCTGGATTTAAATGGAGGCAATTTGACCCCTTCATTTTATGCGCACTCGGTGCTTGGTGCACCGCATAAGGCCCAATGCATGGTCTATCAAATGCCAAGTGCAACCGAAAGAAAAGAAAGAAGAAATGGGGTATAGTGTTAAGGCAGAGGGGCTGGTTTCGGGTCCCACATTGTCAGCTTCCCCTTCTTCTCCTCTCTCTCGGCTTCAACCGAAATCAAGCCAAAAATTCGATTTAATTGGAGATGAATTGCGTAAATACTCACCAGAGATGGATAGAGCACTGCACCCTCACTCTTTTCTGATTTCTTCAAAGATTGAGCTATTTTCTCTAGTCTCAATTTAACCCGAGAAGAGGAAAGAAGTGAAAATGGAAACTTGGAACATGGTGCAAATTGGGTCCTGATATTCTAAAGGAGTGATACTCAAGCATGTGCGACGCCACCAGACACGTCAATTTAAATTAAAAGGCATTAAATTGAACCTGTGACCAACCATGCCATGGTGCGGCTCGGGTTTGAGTAGAACCCGTTAAATTAGCTCAGTAAAGGGTATGGTATACCCTGGAACACCATAAGAAACCTGCCACGATGCCATGTGCCCCTTTGTGTGATAGCCAAGATGCTATTATTGATGGAGAAGCATTTTAGGCATGGTGTACCCCCCGGTGTAAATACAATTGGCCAATACAGCTAACCAATTGCTGTCTGGTACCCAGGACACGTGCCACAACACCTCTGGATGATGACAAAATAGAGGAATCTGCTCCAGCGTGCAGGAGACACGTAAATTAGGTGTTACCATATATGGCCGGTTAATTAAGGGCCTTGATGGCACCCCTTGCACATGGGATCAATCTGAGGGCTGCGAATGACTTAAATGAAGATCAATTATGTGCAAAATTGTTATTGGGTGACCTCCTGCCAATGAAACATCCAGAAATGATGCAAGTTGATCTAGACCCTTGATCAAACACCTGGTGGGCACAGCAAAAAACACATCAGTAAGCAACAAATCGAAAAACCTAATTTTTCCCAATATAAGGCACCTCAAGTGAACACTCAACACACACTTCATCTTCTCCAGAAAGCTTTGAGCAAGAAACAAGAGAGAAAAACCCCATTTTTACACCAATGCTAGGTTAGAAATTTGAAGTTCTTCAAGCAAGTTTAATAGGTAATTAATACCTATGTAATGTGAGGCTCTTGAAGAGCAAGGTTCTGTAAATATTCTATTTTAATCGAAATAAAGAAGGTTTTTGATGATTTTTCTTGTTTGTTCTTCATTATTTTAGCTTTATCCCTCACCTCTTCCTCTTTTATTTTATTTCTAAACCTTCAAAAATCATGAATGTGAGAGTTGCATAGTTTTTAGTTCATCATAGGATGAACAAAATGAAATATGTAACTTGAGGATCAAATAAAAATATATTCTCTCTTTTTAGTTCATTTCTTTGCATCTTTCATGAAATAATAATGAAAAAATATTAAAAATGTGATTTTTCTTTTACCCTTTTTCTTTACTTTGCATAAAAATATATATATAAGTATTAATAGGTATATATGTTAATACTTTATCATCTCTTTTATTTGGAGCTTATAAAAATAAAAATAATAAAGTTTTGATCCTTGATATTTTCTTTCCTTCTCTAAATTCTTTTAATTTCTTCTAAAAATAATTAAATAGTAGAAGTATGAGGGTTGAGCCATGAGGTCTCCCTTCATATGAAAACTATATTAATTATTTTGTGAGGATGTTAAAAGAATAATAAAGTGACAATAAAAAAAATTAAACACAAGAGGTAGTAGGGTTGAGCCATGAGGTCTCCCCTATTATTCTCTCAACCTAAATGATCAAAGGGCCTATTTGTGCAAAGGGATTGATTTAGTCAATAATTAGTGCATTTACATGCATGAATATTGGCAAGAATTAAAAACTATGTGCAAATGGGGAGAAATTGAAGCTTAAAGTATTAAATGATATTAGCTTTGGCTATGATATGTCATTTGTGCTTTAAACTTGTGATATTTCAATGACCCTCCCTTTTTAGACCCATTTGTGTATGGAAGAATATTTAGTTTCTTAAGCCAATATGCTAAAAGAAATTAAATATTCCAAATATATATAAATGGTGGAAGATGGAAGGTTTGAAATGTAAACAAATGACAAGTTGGATGTTTGCATCTCTAAACCTAAGGAAATCTTAATAACATGTTCTTCAAAAAAAAAAAAAAACATCAAAAACATGATTTTAAATAAAATCAGGGGCTTCCTTGCATAAAACCACATTTTGGCAGATTTTTTTGGCATCATTTTCGGAATTTTTGGATTTTTTTTCCTTTCCCTTTTTTCATTGGTACCAAAGATATAGCAATCAAGGCTACGAAAGTCCATAAAAATAATGTTTAATTCATGGAATTAATTGTAAATGTTTTAAAACAGTCCCTAATACCCTCTGGAATAATGGACCAATATTACACTACAAGGCATACACCAATGACATAACAAAAGCACTCAAAATTGCCAAAATGACCTCCTCTGATAAACAGTACCTTCTGGACCGGTACAGGGACCAAAATGAAAAATGGACTTCACCACTGGATAGAGGACTTCAAAACACACAAAATGGACACCAAGTTTGCATTTTTCTGACTATTTTTCAATTTTATACGAATTTTCAAAGTTCAGATTCAAAAATAAAAAAAAACAGCATTTAAATAAAAAGGGGCTGCTGTTGGAAAATGGGCAGTACCGAACGACAAAAAAAATCAAAACATAAAATAAACATCATAATTAGGTAAAATATTCAAAAATACACAAAATCGACATAAAGATCATGTTTTTCTGACTTTGTTTCAAAGAGATATGAATTTTTAAAGATCTAATTGTTGAACACAAGTAGAAATCAAATAAAACAGCTGCACGGATCTTAAAGCAATCTGAGACCTTCCATTCTGGCGCCATATCAGGATTTGAATGACAGCACGGGTTTTAAAGTCCAGAATACACATCAAATGGCCAGCACGAATCCTGAAGCTCAGCCCACATTCTAAAGCCCAATACACGAATCTAGAGACCTAAGAGACCCAAACCCGAATCTTAAAGCCCAGACAATAAATAAAATTACAAATCAATCCCCTTTTTACGGAAGACCCCCTCTGATTTTCCAATATTTGCAGCGAAGCCCCTGTGAATTTACAAAAAGGTCCCTGACAGCACAAAACTCTCACAAATAAGCCCTTAGAGGCCCAAATTTCACATGAGACCTTGTCTAAAGCCCAAATTACAAAACCACACCCTTCTAGCTTTGTAAATAAGCCCCTTGAAAAACATAAATATTTACGAATAAGTCCTTTTTGGCTATAACTTCTTCATTTCAAGTCCGAATTGACTCAAACCACCTCCAAACGAACCCAAATTGAACCCTCCATCTTCCTAAACCAAAATTGAACATATCCAGACATCAGCCAGGCCCTGAAATGACGAAAATACCCTTTTCTTCATATTTCAATCATTTTCTCTTAAATAAAAAAAATATAAATAAAGTATAAATATATTTTCTCAAGTACAAATACGTTTATAAATAAATAAAAATGTGTAATAAAGGTATTTTAACAATAATCATTACATCTTGTGCATGCATATTAATTAAATACCTAAAACAATGGTAAATCAAAGAGACACACGAAAATCAAGTACATGAGTTTCCCCTTTTAGCCCTTGTATTCAATTCACAACAAATAGGCATAAATCCTGGAATGAACGAGGTATTCAATATGGCTTGGGAGGGCCATCTGATGTAATTAACAGCGGGGGCTTGCGCCCGCTGGGAGTTAAACGTCCCCACAATCATTAAACTCTCTCGATGAACCGATCACAAATCGTAGGTCTGTCGAGGGTGAACCAGAAGGAATAGCGGAAAGAAAGAAATGAATGTTTCGAGTTCGATGTTCTTTAATCAACAGAGAGCGTTGAACCACGAGACATTTAAATACGCATGCACACACCTTCCCATACATAACAGCTGTGCAACTTTCTGCGCCCTACAGGTTTTGGCACGCCCGGTGGGACATTCTCCTCCTCACAGGTTCGGGATCCGATACGAAGGTAAAATGAACGTACTCAAGTAGCCAATGACTTCACAACACTCAACAACGAGTCATCGGACCGCTTGAGTTACGTCATTTCCTTTTACATTCGATATCGACGCCTATGGATTGAATAATTGGGCTAACACTCATGTATGAATTTACATATGAAAATTGACTAATGAAATCTTGAGTTTGCTTGTTTGCAGGAATGGCTTACACCGCGACCAACGCACGCTCGTTTGCTCAAGTTGCCAGCCTCCCTGCTGGTGAGGAGGTGGTCTATTTTGGGACTTTTGCAGTCCCCGTCAATGAAGTCAGGGCGTTCGAGGCCCCTGTTCCTGCTCCGATGAATGAGCAACTGTCCCTCGGGTCTATCACCGAGGAGGAAATCGAAGATGATGAGGAAGCATGCTACTTTCTCACCCCAAAAGGAATGGACGGTAAGATGTTCATTCCACTCTCCAAAACTAGACGTGCAAGGAGGCGCGCGTTTAAGAAGACAACCAAAGTCAACCAAACTTTCGTGACCCCTCTGTCGGTCACCAAGAAAAGAAATCTCCAAGCTTATCAGAATGAGCTGGTAGCTCAACCAGCCCTTCCCACCAGCAACTCATTCTCCCCATTGAGGATAGTGAGGAGGAACTCTTCTACTGCACGCGTACGTGCAGCGGGAGAAATCCCTCAAACCATCTCATTTATCCATAAACCGAGAGAAATGAACACCAACCGCCAAATGGTTGATGACACCGCTATGGCCATTCATAGGGCCCATAAGCAGCTGCGCATGCTGAAGCAGCGCAGGAGCCGACACTACGTGCACCCTGCACTCGAAGCTCCTACGCCATCTGTCAAGTCTAGATTGACGTTTCCAGCTCAAAAGCTGGGGGCATATAAGGATGCCCAACCCTCGATCAAATCAAGGCTGACATTCCCAGCCTCGAAACCTAAGGCACATGACAGTGCCTTCCTCTCAAAACCTAAACCAATGTTCTCGGCCTCGAGGCTGGGGGCACCTTCTGGTGCCTCATTAAAACCAAAACTTCTTCGAGAGATGCACGCAAGCACCTCTCAAAGCTCAAATAACGAGGGATCAAGTCAAACCCCTCAGATTCTGAGAAAACCGGCCATCATACATGATAGGCTGGGGGCACGAATATATCCGCGCCCCTCCAACACTGGAAGCTTAATAATAGTGGCGCCAAATGCCACTCAAAAGAAACGAAGGGTCACTAAAACATATCCAAAACAAGGAGAAGAGGTGACGGTCTTCATGATAACTACTAATGAAGACCTCGAAGAGGAAAATGATTATCCTGCTGAGCCCTCCAACCCCACCGTGTACATGGTGAAAAAGGGGAAAGACCCCATCATCGAAAATCCAAGCGAAGACGAGGAAGAGTCTGATGCAGCATGCCTTCCTCCCATAAATGCCAAACCCAAAGACGCGAGTGGCTCAGATGTAGGTCACATGGATGGGCCCGCGTTAGGTAACTTTTACACCGTCTTGGCAACTTCCCCATGTGCTGGTGAAAGTCAAACCGGTACACAAACGCAAGAACAAATGCTATCTGCCTTCAACCAGATGCAGGCCGAGATACAAAATCTTAAGGCTGAAGTGCATCAAGCTCACGAGAGAGAGCAAAGGTTGGTGGCTGAAATCCGAGGAAAGGGGCTAGCCGGCTATGAACTCGAAAGAGGAGAAACGTCAAGTCGGTCCAACCCCGTGAACGGGCTTGAAAGGACCGAAAGACCAAACCCCCAAGAGAGACGCAGGGTACATTGGGAAGACGAAAGGCGAGAAACCTCCCCAATCTTCACTGCGGTCGATGTCCAAGAAATGATCAGCCGTCAGTTACAAGAAATGGGGATTGCCCCAAAAGAGACAGCACTGCGGATAGGGAAACCATACCCTCCCGAATTCGATATACCAAAATATCCCCCGACGTACACTGTTCCTTTATTCTCCAAGTTCTCAGGAAGTGGAACAGATGAGACGGGACCAGAACAACACGTCAGCCACTTCATGATCCAATGTGGGGACTCTTCGAGAGAAGAAGCATTCCTCTGTCGCCAATTTGCTAGAAGTCTTTCAGGACCAGCGTTCCAGTGGTATTGCTCTCTCAAACCAGGAAGTATAAGATCCTGGGACCAAATGGCGCGTGCCTTCATAAATAGGTTCGCCACTGCAAGCAGTCCAATAAGACTTGCTGATTTAGCATGGGCCAAGCAAGAGCCAAACGAAACTCTTCTAGCATATATCAACCGTTGGAGAAACATGAGCAATAAGTCAAGCCATCCTATACCCGAAAGGGAGGCAGTTGACTTGCTCATAAGAAGTACATCCGGCAAAATGAAAGAAATGTTAATCGTTGCCAACCCCAACAGTTATCAAGATCTGGTGGATACCGTATCTAGATTGGGGCAAACGGACATAGAAGAGAAGTTGTCTACTTCCTTTAAACCAAGAAGAGACTTCCCAAGGAAGAAAGAATCGAAGACTGTATACGCTGTCAAAGCTAACAAAACCGACAAAGCCGAGGGCAGGGATTCTGACTCTTCCGATGAAGAGACGAGGCAGGTTGATAGCCAACCCGCTCGGCCAGTCCCTCGCAAGCAACCAAGATAACCGTTACTTCAAGTCATTGGAAGAACAAAAAAGCAAGAAATACTCCTTCAAAAAGGAGAAGACAGCAAAGATTTTCAAACAAGCCTTGGAAGACGGTATGGAATTGCCTCCAAGCAAGCGCCCCGACCAGGCAAATCAGATTGATCACCCCAACTATTGCCCATATCATAGGTTGGTAGGTCATAAAATAGAAGACTGTTGGGTCTTTAAAGACTTGATAGAAAGAAGAATTCGAGAGGGTCGTCTACAGTTAGCACCAAGTGCCGTGCAACAACCCGCGCCTCACGAACAGGTTAATGTTGTCTCTCATTGTGAGATGGTTGAGGAAAGGAGGTTGGAAAGTCCCGCAGATGAAACATGGGAATTCCACCTCTCCAAGAAAACTAAAAAGTTGCTGAGACAGCTCCTGAAAGAACCTCAAGTCAAATGGGATAACAATCTAAACCCCATAGTGCCAAAGGCCCCAAGACGGGTCATCCACCGCAAACCTAACAAGAATGGAAGCCAAAAGGGCAAGAAGTTGCCCAAACCAATAGAATTGCCTACGCCTTCTGAAATTCAAAAGCACATACAAACACTAGAGAATCATAGACAAGGTACCCCGCTACCACTGACTCTCCTAGACTTCTTAACAGAAGACGTATTGGCCTTAATGTTGGGCCTCAAGGCTGAGAAAGGGGAAACGAGCAAAGCTCCTCAGGAAAGTGAAAACAATAATGATGACATGAGATGTGCAATGTGGTTGTCTATGGAGGAAGCTCCTCGTGTGACTCAGATGATGGCGAAGTCGTCTTTGTCAAGACCAAGGAGCCTGATTGTCAAGCAGTGCTCCGCTCGGGTACATATATCCCTGAACGCCAGCCACCCCAAGAAGATGAGGTTGGGAGGTCAAAAGCTAAGGCAAAAGGAAAAGAACCCGCGGCGCAAGATGAACCAATGCCTAAGAAATACATGGTGCAAGATTACAATATCCTCGCACAGCTTAGGAGAATACCAGCCACAATCAGTGTATTTGACATCTTGATGATGTCCGCTGAAGTAAGAGAAGTGCTTATATACGCGCTCCAAAACCCTGAAGAGTTTCAAGCTCACTTCGCTGAAAAGAAAATACAAGAGGTAGCGCTAACAGACAACAAAAACCCAATCATCACCTTTAGCGACGACGATTTGCTTATAGGCACGCCTGATCACAATAGACCACTCTTTCTCACTGGTGAGTGTGATGGCCAAAAGGTGACCCGCATGCTAATAGATCCGGGCTCCTCCATTAACTTAATGCCTAAGCGGACGCTGGACCGTCTCACGTTAAGTGCTAAGTTCCACACCAAGGATAAGATCACTATCCATGGATTCAACCACAAAACAGAACAATCCATGGGGGCAGTTAGCTTGCCTTTCAATATTGGTGGTATCCAAGAGTAGTGGATGAAATTCTACATCATCGATGCGAAAACCACCTACAACGCATTGATAGGCCGACCATGGCTACATAATAACAATGCCGTCCCTTCAACTTTGCATCAATGTATAAAGTACATAAAGGATGGTGAAGTCAAACAAATCGATGGAGAAATTAAGCCGTTCGAAGTGCATGAAATAGGGCTAAAGGATGCCAAATACTTCTTCGATAAACCCGCTCTAAAGGGAGAATGTTCGAAGAAACGAAGGGATGAGAAAATAAAGCTGTATGGAGCCGATACTGACTCCTCGTCAGGGGAAGAGGCCGATGAAGCTAGAATACTCCCGTCATACGTAATACCCTCAGAGGACGAGGAAGAAGCAAGTCAATCCTCATTAATGATTGAAAGGATACCTGAAAACCATCACAAGGAACTCACACCAAGGGAAGTGAACCAAATCCAAGAGATGGTAATGTTCATAGTGCCGCCTAAAGAAGAGGTCACCGAAGAAGGAATCTTTAGGCACAAGCCTATTGTATTCTATAGGGCGTCCGACGGGAGAAGTCGGCCATTGGTACTAAACAACGATGAGTGGCCTTCAGAAGACGAGACCATATCCGATAAGGTAGAAATACCCCTTCTACCATATTGCCCCAAAAGTTTAACCAGAATTCTCGCAAACATGAGCCCCATGTCCCCGACCTACGCTATGACAAAGCGATTCGATCGGATATTGACTCACCGTAATCCTATAATCATAGGACCGAACGGAAAGCCAAGAATACTCGAGGGCTCGGGTATGAAGAATCTAATGATGGATATGACGACTCCAAATGTCGCCCTACACAGTATTTCAGTGACAGCGGCAGCGATGATGAGTCGCCGACTTGTGACCTAAGACGAATCCAAAGGAAAGCTAACTATGCCAATTTAGAAGCGACTTTAAGAAGCGGTCGTGGCAGAGGCCGTGGGAGAGGTCAAGGGAGAAATCCCTTCACCCATGCCTCGCCAAAGCAACCCGAACCAAACCCGACCAAGACACGCTCCTTCCAAGACTTGTTGAGACAAATGAAAGGTTTGAATGTGCATTCCGAGCCTAAACAACAACAACCAAACAATAACCAAAGAACCTCTAAAGCTTCGTGTCATGTGATAGAAGCTGAAGATGATCAATCATCGTTTGTCGCATGTAGCGTATGCGATAGACCAGGAGAGACATCAGCAATGACTTCATGTGCCGAGTGTGGGGCCGTGTGCCATCCCCCTTGCACAAGGTTTAGGGAACATCCCCAAGGTAGGGATGAAATCCCGAGGTGGAGCTGCCTGCGTTGCTTCAAAGGTAAACGGGTACCAGAACTGAGGGAGGACGAAGGAAAAGTAGAATCATTGTCCCCAACACCCGCATCTGAGTCTTTTCCGCTTGAAGGTCTACTGGCTCAACTCCTAAAGGATTACTTGAAATTCCAAACCACGAAGGGACAAACCCATACGGATTCAGCAAATACAACCTTTGAATCGAGAAAACCTGTTCCAGTAATGCCAAGAGAAAGGAGTACATTGGCAGAACTTAAGAACAAAACATACTCGTTTGGGCGAGATAAAGTTGCTAAAGCGTTTGACCTAATGATGCAAAAGGGCCTCAACTTGCCAGTATGCAAACGCCCGGAACAAGCAAGTAAGGTCAACGAACCCGACTTCTGCCCATATCACCGTATCCTTGGTCACACCATCGATGACTGCTGGATCTTCAAGGACCTCCTAGAAAATAAAAGGCAAAAAGGAACCTTACCACTTGCTGTGGTAGCCCATTTAGAAGGGATTCATGCTCCGGTTCCTAACAAAGAAAAAGGGAAGCAAAAGATGAAGTATGCCCCCAAAAGCGAAGTACCTTCGCAATTCGAAGTAGGGGACATGGTATCCATGCTCAGCCAGTCTCACTCGTCCAAAGACGGCCATGCTCGAATTGAATGGAAAGGACCCTACATTGTCGAGCAAGCCTTGGGGCGAGACACCTATAGGTTGTGAGAAAGCAACGGAAACAGATTCGCGCCACCTATTAAAGGGAAGTATCTTTGAGAATATCAAGCACCTGGGATGCAGAGTCAACCCCAAGGTCGAAGGATTCAAAACGAAGGAAATTCGGAAGAAGAACAAGAAGCTGAGTGCTGTACTCAGAGGTCCACCGACTCAGAATACGATTCACCTCAAGAAAAGGAGGATCGTAGTAGCAATGGTCGCTCAAAGCAAGGCAAATGCATGAATTGCGATGAAGTAGACGATTATTACGTCATGTTCAATTGCGACCGATGCACTAGGTACTCATGTACCGAATGCGCCACCGGAAGAAAGATAAACTCTGGATACGATAAAAGATTCTTCAATTGGTTTTGCACCTCCTGTAAGTGTATCATGGAGAATAAGGAACAAAAGAAGAAGGAAAGAGCCAAGCTAAACTTCCAAGAGGAATGGCAAAAATTTCCAATCTCATTCAAAGCGTGGATCATCGAAGAAACCCAAGGATGGTGATTCAAGCGACTTCTGCCAATAAGATGAAAGTGGCTCGTAAACCGTCACTTCTAAAACCACCCCACTATAGCCACGATGAAGACAATAATGCGCATGAAGGGGTACGTGGGGTATCACCGCGCCCGAAGGGGGAATGGTATATATACCCCACCCCTGAAAGAGGTCGATATCTTCGAGCCACCAACTCTCTCTACCTTAATCAGATTCTACGCTAATGGCTGCTCAAAGAACAATCCCCCGCAACTGGGAGACCATGGCGCTCACACCGATAGTGAGAATGGGGTATGGCCTATATCCAGGCCCGGGTTCCCTCACCGTCAACTTTTCCAACAAAGATGCACTGCCGCAAGAAAGTCGATGGTTATGGCGATCTATCTTTATCTATGTCACTGGAGGAAGGAAAATCGAGTACACAAAATACCGCCTCGGTCACTATTTCTCAAACCAACTCAACTGCGAGTTCTCAAGTCTGATCATCGAAGAAGTCGACGAAACCGAGGCCGATTACATACTCATATGCCCAAGTGATGACATAAAGAGGGGTGTCCTTTCATTGGGCTCACTCACCTTAGAAGCCGACGTCCCCGGTGTCATCCCCACCGATATCCGAATGATAGGATGGACTTCTAGCCAAGGAGGCCATGACAACCCCCTCAATTACCGCGCGCGCATAAAACTCCGAAAGGTGCCCTTACACTTATGGAATTCTGCTGATATTCACACTTTGGTGGCAGGATTCGGGTATCCTCTCAGGATTGCCCCATATTTTTCCAACAACAACTATAGCACGCTTAGGCTCCTGATCGCTTGCGGGCCACCCAATACCATCCCGCATCAGTTGCAAGCTAACCGTTGATCCCATCCGCAAAATTGTGGACGTGGAAGTCGAAGGCTGGGATGAAAATGATGAAGACATGCCTCCGCCTGATGATGCGGAAAGCTCCGTCAGCAAACCTCCTCTTCTACCACCAGCACCGGAAGAAACCAAAATCTCCTGAGCCACCTAACCTGCCACCAGCCTCTGAACCAACCACATCATGGCAAGGACAGGAGACCTGCCAAGCATGTCGGGCCCAAGGCCGCTCCTTATTAGATGAGGACAACAAGCCATTTTATATTAAATGTTTTTAGGAGTTTATTTCTCTTTCTCATGGACGATGCATTGTGTTTGCTTGGTAATGACACGTTTATGTTAAATGTTTGAATATATGTTTGCCTGGTACGAGATCTCCTCCTCAAATTCTACTTCACGATCTCTAATAAAACCCCACAAATATCTAAGGCTCCAATAAAACCCAAGTTCTAAGATCCGCCAATAAAACATTCCAAATAAAATGCCACAAACATCCAAAAGTCCAACAAAACCTAAATTCCGATGTCCATAAATAAAATATCCTAACGATTTATACACGAGCGAAAACCTCTACGAATAAAAGGGCTAAATTATAGCATGAGTGAAACTGTCTCGAGCGAAAAAGTAAGGTCCCCTAACAATCCACAAAATCCATAAAGGCCTTTTGCCACAAAATGGGTTTTGCTAAGTTTGTACCCTTAAACAATTAGCACTGGCAAAGTTTGTCCAGCCAGTTCTGAATATGGACAAACAAGTTTTATATTTTGTACTTTGAACAAGATATGGGCTTTGGTGTTGTGCCCATTTGAAACAACTATCACTGGTTTTGTCTTTCCTCCCAGTTCGAAAAAAGGAGAGACAAGGTTTCTTCATTGTCCTTTAAACAATGGAGTGCCTAATGATGATATCTCAAATAAAATCAAAAGATTAAAGAAAGTGGTCGTTTAGACTATTTAAATTCTGAAGGCACAAAATCCCTTTTAAAACAAAGTTTTCAAAACAATGGTGTTCGCATTTCCCGCGATACCCTTGCCTAAGGATTGATGCCACATAGGCTATTCAAGAAGGCACGAGAGGAGTGAATAAGGCGCCACCCTCAAACAAAGTGCACGCATGCACCTAAATCCCACAACAACATAAAAAGAGTGGAGAGATGTAAAGCCCACTAAGAAAGCCTCAAGCACAAAATGGGCTTTGTCAAGATTGTGCCCTTTAAACAATTGTCACTGGTACGCTCGTCTAACCAGTCATCTAAAGAGACGAGCAGGCTTTATATATTTGTGCCGAACAAAATAAGGCTTTGATGTTGTGCCCTAGGCCACGTGAGCACTAAAACAATTATTATGGCCCAAAACAAGAGAAACTGAGAGCCCAAAGGGCAGTAACCCTAATCGGGTTCTCACCAAAACGATCTCTACAAAAGCAGGCCTCGCGCCAAGTCAACTCCTACGAATGATACGCCTATGGACCAATGCCCCACGGGCCGCAATCCAAACTAGAATTCAAGAACAAAAAAAGAGTCTTTGACTCCAAAGACTAAAACCCATAATTTGGCAAGTAAACACCCCCAAGATCCCATGAATGACAAGCGAATACCCTAAGACCCAAGTATAAATTCAGCATACCCTGTTGATGTACGTCCCACGGGTGACAGCCTAACCCGAAACCAGAGAATACCTTTCAAGCACTAGAACGAAACCGATGACAAGCAAGCTAAACTTCACTCGCAAAAGAAGCGTCGCTTCGCTATGTCGCATCAACCTCATGGAGAAGCGTAAACATTTAACCTTAACGGGTTCCGTATGACCAATGAAGCCTCTGAGCAGAACGGTTTTTACGTAGTCATACGTGCTGATGTTGTCCTTTAAACGAAGGCAGCGCGCGTGAAGGTTCGACCTTAACGGGTCCCGTATGACCAATGTCACCCTTAAGTGGGACGGTTTTTTACTCAGTCATACATGTTGGGAACCCTCTCTTACGGTGGGCAGCATAATGAAGATTCGACCTTAACGGGTTCCGTATTACCAATGAAGCCTCTGAGCAGAACGGTTTTACTAGTCACACATGCCGGGGTATCCTTTTGTGGGGATATTGTGTGGGGAGATCAGACCTTAACGGGTCTCGTATGACCGGTGTTACCCTTAAGTGGGACGGTTTTTACGAAACCATGCGTGCCGATGTTGTCCTTTAAACGAAGGCCGCACGCGTGAAGGTTCGACCTTAACGGGTCCCGTATGACCGGTGTTACCCTTAAGTGGGATGGTTTTTACGTAGTCATGCGTGCCGATGTTGTCCTTTAAATGAAGGCCGCACGCGTGAAGGTTCGACCTTAACGGGTCCCGTATGACCGGTGTCACCCTTAAGTGGGACGGTTTTTACGTAGTCATGCGTGCCGATGTTGTCCTTTAAACGAAGGCCGCACACGTGAAGGTTCGACCTTAACGGGTCCCGTATGATCGATGTTACCCTTAAGTGGGACAGTTTTTACGCAGTCATACATGTTGTGAACCCTCTCTTACGTGGGCAGCATGAATGAAGATTCGACCTTAACGGGTTCCGTATTACCAATGAAGCCTCTGAGCAGAACGGTTTTACATAGTCACACATGCCGGGGTATCCTTTTGTGGGGATATTGTGTGTGGGGATCAGACCTTAACGGGTCCCGTATGACCGGTGTTACCCTTAAGTGGGACGGTTTTTACGTAGTCATGCGTGCCGATGTTGTCCTTTAAACGAAGGCCGCACGCGTGAAGGTTCGACCTTAACGGGTCCCGTATGATCGATGTTACCCTTAAGTGGGACGGTTTTACGAAACCATGTCGCCGATGTTACCCTCCAAGTGGGACGGTGCATGACAAAACCTAAGCCAGCTGAAGACGTTTGATCGCCTAGAGCCCGATCGAATGGACGCAGAAGGTTTTAGATGCAGCTTGAGTTCAATGAAGATGCCTTGTCGCTTAGAGCCCGACAGGGGAGATTCAGAAGATTCTGGATTAAGCCCTGACTCTACAAGTACATCTGGTCGCTTAGAGCCCGATTGGAGAAGACTTGAAAGGTTCAGGAGAAAAACCGAGTTAGGCAAGTTTATCCGATCGCTTAGAACCCGATTGGAGAAGACTTGAAGAACTCGTAGACAAAAAGAGAAAGAAGGAGAATAAGGGAGAAAATCGATTTAGACGAATCTATTTGATCGCTTAGAACCCGGTTAGAGAAGATTCTAATAAATCGACCAAAAAGAGGAACAAGAAGAAGAATGAGAAAGCTACAAAAGCAAACACCTACCGCAAATATGTATATCCAAACATGATCAACCAAAACCAAAATACACATACAAAGAGTGGGCTCGAGGGCGCGCACTCTCACAACGAACCCACAAGATGGGACCTAAAGGAAGGTGCCATAAGGTACCATAGCCAAACAAGGCTCCACGGTCGCAGAGACACCCTGGGGGCAGTCGACAACCCCTCCTGCCCTAGCATCAGAGGAACCTGTAGCACCCGGACCTGGCCCTGCACAAACAAATACGGGTCACAAAAAAGAAACAAAAGTGATGAGGTAAAAGGAAATAAAGCTAGTAATACCTGGCCGGACATCTGCCTCTGTGACTGGGGCAGAAGAGCTAGCCTTACGCTTCTTCCTCACGCGAGAAACTCTCTGGGAAGGAGGGCCAGAACGCTAGAGAATCCTACTAGGGATCACAAGAATGGTCCGAAAAGACCCTAAACTAAAACCCGTAAAGAGGGAGTGGTCCGAAATGACCTTAAACTAGACCAACGGTCTGAAATGACCTTAAACTAAACCAACGGTCTGAAATGACCTTGAGCCACGAGCATGGTCCGAAACGACCTTAAACTACCCCAATGGTCCGAAACGACTCTAAACTACACCAATGGTCTAAGAAGACTTTAAACTACCCCAACAGTCCGAGGAGACTTTAAACTACAACCAAAACCAAATCCCAACCTAATATGCCAAGAAGACCCCGAGATAAAGCTAAAACCAACCCTGGTTAGCCAAAGGCCCCAAAAAGAAGCGCACGAAACAAACTAGATCAAAACCCGAGATTATGCCTGCAACCAGAAGGCCATTTTATCTGAACCCTCAATTTTGCAAGCTACCTGCATGGTTCCTGTACTAGATCAAAGATAAAGTTTCCCCAATGAATGTGAGTTTGGAGTACAGTCACTGTCTGAAGCCCCAATGTACAAGCAAGGGACCAATTGCTCAGGCAAACCCCGAAGAACGCACATTCAGCCCTCACCCAACCATGCAAGTACTAGCAAGATGAGATAAAGATAACATACCTTTTTGAAGTAGATATGATCGAAGAAGATGATCAGACCAGCTTTCGAGCTCAATGCCCAATACGGAGTTCTAATACCTGAGATTCAGACAAGAAAAACAACTCAGAAAGGATTCCATAAAGTTCGAGAAGAACACTGGGGGCACCTGGCTAAGCTGTTCAATCCTAAGGTCTTCACACCTCACCCAGGTGGGGGGCATTTGTTTGACCCAAAAAAGTTGCTATTTAAGTTTAACATGGTAGATAGCAATTTTGGGGCAATTAAAATGTTGAAGTTACACATAAACCTTTCAAATAAAATTGGGTAAAAGCATATTATGATTCCTGGTAATATTCCCCACGTAAAACCATGAATTTTTTTGATATGCAATATGGTCTAAACCACCAAAGAACTAAATTCCTACGAGCAAAACAACAGCTGGATAACATTCTGGGTGCAAACTCATAGTGGTGCCTAGCAAGATCATCTCCTAAATACTCTCTGGGTGCAATCTGGAAATGCATACTAGTTCCTAGACCTCAGGGACCCACGAGTCATTGGCTTGAGTCAAATTTCGCTGGGTAGTCAAAGTGGGTGGACACGGTTCATCAACCTACATCATGCGCACCAATCTGCCAGCCGCATGGCTCAGGGTAGACCACGTCTACGCAAAATTCGATAAGGATAAATTAAAATTTGCGCCGGGTTTAACTCAAACCATTGGCCCCTTCGATCGAAATACACTCGGTGCTCCATACGCCGTATTTAGGTGGGTACACGGCTCAGAGAACACTAGGACTACCTGAAATTATAGGGGTGTCGCTGGATTTAAATGGAGGCAATTTGACCCCTTCATTTTATGCGCACTCGGTGCTTGGTGCACCGCATAAGGCCCAATGCATGGTCTATCAAATGCCAAGTGCAACCGAAAGAAAAGAAAGAAGAAATGGGGTATAGTGTTAAGGCAGAGGGGCTGGTTTCGGGTCCCACATTGTCAGCTTCCCCTTTCTTATCCTCTCCCTCGGCTTCAACCGAAATCAAGCCAAAAATTCGATTTAATTGGAGATGAATTGCGTAAATACTCACCAGAGATGGATAGAGCACTGCACCCTCACTCTTTTCTGATTTCTTCAAAGATTGAGCTATTTTCTCTAGTCGCAATTTAACCCGAGAAGAGGAAAGAAGTGAAAATGGAAACTTGGAACATGGTGCAAATTGGGTCCTGATATTCTAAAGGAGTGATACTCAAGCATGTGCGACGCCACCAGACACGTCAATTTAAATTAAAAGGCATTAAATTGAACCTGTGACCAACCATGCCATGGTGCGGCTCGGGTTTGAGTAGAACCCGTTAAATTAGCTCAGTAAAGGGTATGGTATACCCTGGAACACCATAAGAAACATGCCACGATGCCATGTGCCCCTTTGTTTGATAGCCAAGATGCTATTATTGATGGAGAAGCATTTTAGGCATGGTGTACCGCCGGTGTAATTACAATTGGCCAATACAGCTAACCAATTGCTGTCTGGTACCCAGGACACGTGCCACAACACCTCTGGATGATGACAAAATAGAGGAATCTGCTCCAGGGTGCAGGAGACACGTAAATTAGGTGTTACCATATATGGCCGGTTAATTAAGGGCCTTGATGGCACCCCTTGCACATGGGATCAATCTGAGGGCTGCGAATGACTTAAATGAAGATCAATTATGTGCAAAATTGTTATTGGGTGACCTCCTGCCAATGAAACATCCAGAAATGATGCAAGTTGATCTAGACCCTTGATCAAACACCTGGTGGGCACAGCAAAAAACACATCAGCAAGCAACAAATCGAAAAACCTAATTTTGCCCAATATAAGGCACCTCAAATGAACACTCAACACAGACTTCATCTTCTCCAGAAAGCTTTGAGCAAGAAACAAGAGAGAAAACCCCATTTTTACACCAAGGCTAGGTTAGAAATTTGAAGTTCTTCAAGCAAGTTTAATAGGTAATTAATACCTATGTAATGTGAGGCTCTTGATGAGCAAGGTTCTGTAAATATTCTGTTTTTAATCGAAATAAAGAAGGTTTTTGATGATTTTTCTTGTTTGTTCTTCATTATTTTAGCTTTATCCCTCACCTCTTCCTCTTTTATTTTATTTCTAAACCTTCAAAAATCATGAATGTGAGAGTTGCATAGTTTTTAGTTCATCATAGGATGAACAAAATGAAATATGTAACTTGAGGATCAAATAAAAATATATTCTCTCTTTTTAGTTCATTTCTTTGCATCTTTCATGAAATAATAATGAAAAAATATTAAAAATATGATTTTTCTTTTACCTTTTTTTTTACTTTGCATAAAAATATATATATAAGTATTAATAGGTATATATGTTAATATTTTATCATCTCTTTTATTTGGAGCTTATAAAAATAAAAATAATAAAGTTTTGATCCTTGATATTTTCTTTCCTTCTCTAAATTCTTTTAATTTCTTCTAAAAATAATTAAATAGTAGAAGTATGAGGGTTGAGCCATGAGGTCTCCCTTCATATGAAAACTATATTAATTATTTTGTGAGGATGTTAAAAGAATAATAAAGTGACAACAAAAAAAATTAAACACAAGAGGTAGTAGGGTTGAGCCATGAGGTCTCCCCTATTATTCTCTCAACCTAAATGATCAAAGGGCCTATTTGTGCAAAGGGATTAATTTAGTCAATAATTAGTGCATTTACATGCATGAATATTGGCAAGAATTAAAAACTATGTGCAAATGGGGAGAAATTGAAGCTTAAAGTATTAAATGATATTAGCTTTGGCTATGATATGTCATTTGTGCTTTAAACTTGTGATATTTCAATGACCCTCCCTTTTTAGACCCATTTGTGTATGGAAGAATATTTAGTTTCTTAAGCCAATATGCTAAAAGAAATTAAATATTCCAAATATATATAAATGGTGGAAGATGGAAGGTTTGAAATGTAAACAAATGACAAGTTGGATGTTTGCATCTCTAAACCTAAGGAAATCTTAATAACATGTTCTTCAAAAAAAAAAAAAAAACATCAAAAACATGATTTTAAATAAAATCAGGGGCTTCCTTGCATAAAACCACATTTTGGCAGATTTTTGGCATCATTTTCGGAATTTTTGGATTTTTTTTTTTCTTTCCCTTTTTTCATTGGTACCAAAGATATAGCAATCAAGGCTATGAAAGTCCATAAAAATAATGTTTCATTCATGGAATTAATTGTAAATGTTTTAAAACAGTCCCTAATACCCTCTGGAATAATGGACCAATATTACACTACAAGGCATACACCAATGACATAACAAAAGCACTCAAAATTGCCAAAATGACCTCCTCTGATAAACAGTACCTTCTGGACCGGTACAGGGACCAAAATGAAAAATGGACTTCACCACTGGATAGAGGACTTCAAAACACACAAAATGGACACCAAGTTTGCATTTTTCTGACTATTTTTCAATTTTATACGAATTTTCAAAGTTCAGATTCAAAAAAAAAAAAAAAACAGCATTTAAATAAAAAGGGGCTGCTGTTGGAAAATGGGCAGTACCGAACGACAAAAAAAAATCAAAACATAAAATAAACATCATAATTAGGTAGAATATTCAAAAATACACAAAATCGACATAAAGATCATGTTTTTCTGACTTTGTTTCAAAGAGATATGAATTTTTAAAGATCTAATTGTTGAACACAAGTAGAAATCAAATAAAACAGCTGCACGGATCTTAAAGCAATCTGAGACCTTCCATTCTGGCGCCATATCAGGATTTGAATGACAGCACGGGTTTTAAAGTCCAGAATACACATCAAATGGCCAGCACGAATCCTGAAGCTCAGCCCACATTCTAAAGCTCAATACACGAATCTAAGAGACCCAAAACCCGAATCTTAAAGCCCAGACAATAAATAAAATTACAAATCAATCCCCTTTTTACGGAAGACCCCCTCTGATTTTCCAATATTTGCAGCGAAGCTCCTGTGAATTTACAAAAAGGTCCCTGACAGCACAAAACTCTCACAAATAAGCCCTTAGAGGCCCAAATTTCACATGAGACCTTGTCTAAAGCCCAAATTACAAAACAACACCCTTCCAGCTTTGTAAATAAGCCCCTGGAAAAACATAAATATTTACGAATAAGTCCTTTTTGGCTATAACTTCTTCATTTCAAGTCCGAATTGACTCAAACCACCTCCAAACGAACCCAAATTGAACCCTCCATCTTCCTAAACCAAAATTGAACATATCCAGACATCAGCCAGGCCCTGAAATGACGAAAATACCCCTTTCTTCATATTTCAATCATTTTCTCTTAAATAAAAAAATATAAATAAAGTATAAATATATTTTCTCAAGTACAAATACGTTTATAAATAAATAAAAATGTGTAATAAAGGTATTTTAACAATAATCATTACATCTTGTGCATGCATATTAATTAAATACCTAAAACAATGGTAAATCAAAGAGACACACGAAAATCAAGTACATGAGTTTCCCCTTTTAGCCCTTGTATTCAATTCACAACAAATAGGCATAAATCCTGGAATGAACGAGGTATTCAGTATGGCTTGGGAGGGCCATCTGATGTAATTAACAGCGGGGGCTTGCGCCCGCTGGGAGTTAAACGTCCCCACAATCATTAAACTCTCTCGATGAACCGATCACAAATCGTAGGTCTGTCGAGGGTGAACCAGAAGGAATAGCGGAAAGAAAGAAATGAATGTTTCGAGTTCGATGTTCTTTAATCAACAGAGAGCGTTGAACCACGAGACATTTAAATACGCATGCACACACATTCCTATACATAACAGCTGTGCAACTTTCTGCGCCCTACAATGAGAGACACAGTTATGAGCAATGTCTATTGGTGGAGATCGAAGAGAGCAACGAGCAGGTAAGTTCTCTAAACAACGAACCTTCATTTTTTCCAAAGCCTCCTTTCAACCGATCCTACTCCAAGGACCCGGTTGAGCAACAAAACTGGAGGTGGAATCAAAACAATGCTCCCAGACCTCCTTTCAACAACTCATTCAACAATCCCTCTTCCAACAACAACTCCAACAAGAACTTCTATCAGAACGCTTCCTTTCCCAATCAGAACACGCCAGCACCTCAAGCCGGTCCTTCCAAACCATACGTGCCTCCCTATGCGACCAATTTCACACACGAGCAAGGGAAGATGAACCAGATGATGTGGGAACAGATGCAGAGCATGTCCACTCAAATGGCTGCTCAAAACAAGTTGTTGGAGCAGTTGAGTCACATCGTCACCTCAAGCCAACCTCAACCTGGAAAGTTGCCAGCTCAGCCGGAACCCAATCCCAGAGGAGAAGCTAAGGCGATCACACTGCGAAGCGGGACCCAATACGAAGAACCAGCCTTCCCACCAGATCAGACTCCATCTGACGTGACCCGCATCACCCACGGAAGAACATGTGTACCCAGGTCACATCAAGCCAAAGCGACCCGCATCGCCACCTGAAGAGCCTGTGGACGCGACCCGCATCACCTCAGACGCGACCCGCGTGGCAGAATCTGACAAAGGGAAGAAGAAAGAGGATGAGAAACCTCCACCATACAGGCCACCTGTGCCCTTTCCCCGAAGACTAGCTGCAACCAAACTCGACGCACAATTCGCAAAATTCACAGAAGTTCTGAAAGGATTGCACATCACGATCCCATTCACCGAGGCCTTGACCCAAATGCCCTCTTACGCCAAATTCCTGAAGGATATCTTATCCAACAAGCGAAGCTTAGGGGGTAATGAAACGGTGAAACTGACGGAACAGTGCAGTGCCATTCTGAAGAGTGACCTACCTCCCAAACTGAACGACCCTGGGAAGTTTTCCATTCCTTGCATCATCGGGAAGGCCACGATCAAGAGAGCTCTATGCGACTTGGGAGCTAGCGTGAGCCTCATGCCGCGCACGATTTTCGATCGAATGGGAGTAGGAGAGCTCAGGCCTACGCGAATGACGTTGCAGTTGGCAGACTCCTCGGTACGATTGCCACTTGGCATAGTGGAAGACGTACCAGTTCAGATCGGTAAGTACTTTGTACCTGTTGATTTTGTAGTCATGGAAATGGAGGAGGACAAGGAAGTCCCCATCATTTTGGGACGACCTTTTCTCAGGACTGCAGGTGCAATTATCGATGTGTCTCAAGGAACACTGACCTTGAACTTTGGAGGAGAGAAAGTGTGTTTCCAAATTAATCGAGCCATGAAGTACCCTTCAGCCGAATCCTGTTCCCGAGTGGATGTGCTCGAAGAATGCCTAACAGATTTGGTAGAAGATTACTTTCTTGATCGGATCCATGAGAGCATGAATGAACACACTGAATTCTTGTTCGAACTAAAAGATGAAATGAGCAAATTGAAAGAAGTCAGTGGAGCAGAAGTGAAAACAGCTGACCTGGAAGAACCTGATGCGACCCGCACGCCACCTGATACGACCAGCATGCCATGGTCTGAGGACCTGGAAACCGAAGGACGCGAGTCGGATAGGTCAGCACGCGATGCCATTTCACTCGATGCGACCCGCACGCCATCTGACGCGACCCGCATCAAGACACAAAGGGGCCAACTCCTGAACTCAAGCCTCTACCAGCCAACCTCCGGTATGAATTCCTCGGTCCAGATCATTCCTTCCCCGTTATTGTAAATGCGAATTTGAATCCCAATCAAACCGCCAAACTCTTGGAGAAACTGAAGCTTCATCGAGACGCAATCGGGTATTCAATCAATGACCTGAAGGGGATCAGTTCATCCATTTGCTCACACATGATTTTTCTGGAGGATGGTCACAAGCCATCGGTTGAACATTAAAGACGGCTCAACCCAAATCTGAAAGAGGTAGTCAAGAAAGAGATTCTCAAGCTTCTGGATGCAGGTATCATTTACCCTATCTCTGACAGTAAGTGGGTGAGCCCAGTCCATGTGGTACCAAAGAAAGGTGGTACAACGGTGGTGAAAAATGAGAAGAACGAGTTGATTCAAACACGTGTGGTGAATGGTTATCAAATGTGCATTGATTACAGGAAACTCAACACGGCCACACGCAAATATCACTTCCCTTTGCCATTCGTCGACCAACTCTTGGAAAGGCTTGCTAACCATTCTTATTTTTGTTATTTGGATGGTTTCTCTGGCTTCTTCCAAATTCCGATTCACCCACAAGACCAAGAGATGACCACTTTCACTTGTCCCTACGGTACATACGAATACCGTAGGATGCCCTTTGGTCTGTGTAATGCACCAGCAACCTTTCAGAGAGCCATGATGGCCATCTTTTCTGATTTTATCGAGAGAGAGGTTGAGATTTTCATGGATGATTTTTCCGTATATGGTGCATGTTTTGATTCGTGTTTGATCAACTTGTGCAAGCCACTTCTGACTTCTCGTGTAGTTTTGTTGTTGAAGGATTGTCATGTGCTCATCTATATAGGGAGCAACATCTGTCATGTGCTGTAGTACAATAAAATATGCCTTTTGTAGTTCATTTAGATCAGCAACTACGGCTCTCAACCCAATTGTCCCGACTCCTTGGAGCCTTCCCTTGTATCGAGATTTTGGAACGCCAATAGGATCCACACCGATCAAGTAGTTGGTGCAAAAATCAATCACTTCCTCTGTGGAATATCCTTCTATAATGCTACCTTCGGGTCGATGTCGGTTCCTTACGTATTTTTTCAAGATGCCCATGTATCTCTCGAATGGATACATATACCGCAGGAACACGAGACCACAAATCTTAATTTCTCTCACAAGATGAACAACAAGGTGAACCATAACATCGAAAAAAGATGGCGGAAAATACATCTCAAGTTGGCAAAGAGTAACGACGACCTCCTTTTGCAAAGAGTCCAATTTTAGAGGATCTATCACTTTAGAATTTATTGCATTGAAGAAAGAACAAAGCATCGTAATGGTTTGACGAACGTGCTTTGGTAAAATTCCCCGAATTCAACGGGAATTATATGTGTCAATAAAACATGACAGTCGTGGGATTTCATACCAATCAACTTCAGGTCCTTCATCGACACCAGCTTCTTAATATTCGAAGAATACCCTGATGGGACTTTTATACCATTGATGCATTCACAGAAGCTTGTTTTCTCTTTCTTTGACATTGTGCACAGTGCGGGGGGTAGGTATGTGCGCTTCTCTTTCTCCTGCGGTGCGAGCTCGTGTCGTATTCCCATCTCTACCATGTCTTTTCTCACTTTAATACCATCTTTAGTCTTACCCGGAATGTTCAATAATAAATCAATTAAACTGTCGCAGACATTTTTTTCAACATGCATGACATCTAGGCAATGCCTCACTTCTAAATATTTCCAGTACGGTAGCTCCCAAAATATGGACCTCTTTTTCCAAATATTCTTCGGTGGTTCATTGGCGCATTTTCCAAAAATAACATCAATGTTTTTTACCCGTTTGAAGACACTCTCCCCATCTAATGGATGACGAGCCACTCCAAGCTCAATTTTCCCGTTGAATGCCATCTTCTTCTTACGATATGGGTGATTAATAGGAAGAAACCTACGATGCCCCATGAATACATTCTTTTGACAATTTTTCAACCTCAGCACCTGTGTGTCATCTTCACAGATCGGGCACGCTTTTGCTCCTTTACAAGTGTAACCCGACAAATTCCCGTACGCGGGGAAATCATTTACGGTGCAAAACACCATGGCCCGCAATTGAAAGACCTCTTTGCAGGACGCATCCCAGACCGGGACGCCTCACACCACAATTTTTGGAGGTCCTCGATTATTGGTGCAAGATATACATCTATGTCATTTCCGGGTTGTCTGGGTCCTTGGATTAGTAATGACATCATTATATATCTGCGTTTCATGCACAACCAAGGAGGAAGATTGTAGATAGCTAAAAGAACTGGCCAAGTACTGTGCCGACTGCTCATGCTTTCAAACGGACTCATTCCATCTGAGCTCACCACAATTCAGAACCAAATTCTTCCAAACGGACTCATTCCTCATTTCAGAACCAAATTCTTTGAAATGTCTGTCAATGTTTCTCCATTGAGGAGAATCAGCCGGGTGCCTTAGTTTACCGTCATTTTTGCGCTCTTCTTCGTGCCAGCGCAATAATTTTGCATCTTTGGGATTCGCAAACAACCGTTTGAATCTCGGTATTATCGGCAAATACCACAACACCTTAGCCGGAGGCCGGCCATTTGTGTCCTCGTTACAATCATCAGTGTCCTGGTTCTTACGTTTATACCGTGAAACACCGCATTTAGGACAGACATGCATGGCCTCGTACTCGTTACGATACAATACACAGTCATTCGGACATGCATGTATTCTTTCGATCTTCAACCCCATTGGACATATCAACTTCTTTGCCTGATATATTGTACCGGGTAACTCGTTGTTATCTGGGAGCATTTCTCGTAAAAGCTGTAATAAGGACGTGAAACTCTTATCGCTCCAACCATTGTCTGCTTTTAAATTTAATAATTTCAACACAGCTGATAGTTTTGTATATTTGATACATCCGGGATACAGCGGCTTCTTGGATTCAGTAGACAAATTTTGAAATTTATCATAATTTTTAACACTAATTTCATCTTCCACATCACGTAACATTTCCTCCAAATTTTCAGTAAACTCGTGTTCTACATTTTTATCAAAATTCATCTCCATCTCACCATCGTCGTTTCCGGGTTCGACATTATCAGAATCTTCGACACTCTCATAATCCTCGTTCCAATCAAGTTCAAAATTATCAGAAATTTCAACATTCTCATCATTCAATTCACGATTACAATCTTTACTGGCACTACTACTTTTCCCAAATTTCTCACCATGCATGAACCAACATGTATATCTCTTCTTAAATCCCCGACAAATCAAATGAGCTCTAATTTCTTCGATGTCCAAAAATCTTAATAAATTTTTACAATCTTTACAAGGACACAAAATGTCTTCTTCTTTTTTCTTCACTCTATAACTCTCAGCAAATTTTATAAACTCATCAACGCGAACCAAATATTCTTTACTGTCACGTCGCATTTCATACATCCAACTTCGATCCATCTGTAAATTAAATTAAAAAAATGATTTGATCAATTAATCATGCATGGTCAACATTAATTCTCCATTGTAACAAAATTTTGGGCTTACAAAGTGCCGGTTTACAATCCTAACTCACTCTTTGAATATTATATCTCATATGTGAACACATATTAGCGAGATTTAATTAGTAGTTGAGAAAAATTCGGCAGCATTTCCCCTTAACTCCCTAAGTATGCGTACGAACCACATACTCGTAGGAGCAATAAGAGAAAATACTGTCGAACTTTCCTCAAATACTAATTAAATTCCGCTAATATGTGTTCACATCCTAAATGAGACATAATATTCAAAGAGCAGTCCCAAAACGGAGACTATCCAAAATTAATCCCTATTGGATTAATTTTGAACGGGCATGGACCTAAAAGCATCTATAGGTCGGTTATTGGACAACAATACACTAATTAATTACATCTAAAATTAAGAAATCAAGCATGCATGAAATGACCTAAATAAGCATAAATAACAGAAAATTAGAGGAAGAAAATGATTTAAATACATATTACTAACCTTAGAAAGATGGAGAGGAGAAAATACAAACTTCAAAGATCTCAGATCTCAGCTGCTGGCCTCAATTCGCAGAAATCTGATAGGAAAAAGCTCAGTTCAGAGAGATGTACAGTGGCATATATAAAAGACTTGATCAAAACGGCGCTGGAAGGAGAAGTCCTTAAAACCCTACATACTTTTATACACGGATATTTACTTATTAATCCGTGTAGCTCTCCAACTAAACCATACACGGCTATTTACTTATTAATCCGTGTACAAAGCTTCCATTTCTACACGGACATTTAGCTAAAATCCGTGTATATATTCCTACACGGATATTTAACAAAAATCCGTGTAGCTCTCTCAATTATTTGCACACGGACCTCTTTACACACGGATTTGTGGTTTCTAATAAACCGTGTAGCTCTCTGTAATAATTCTACACTGATTATTAACTAATTAGCCGTGTAGAAATCGTGCAGATCTTAAAAAATCATATTTGGTACACGGTTCTTATATAAAATTGTCAAATCCGTGTACAACGTGCAGTGTACAATGACAATTTTTGTAGTAGTGCAGATTGGATATTTATTAAAATGACATTAAAAAATATCAAAGGTTATAATATTTATCTAATTTTAATGGTGAATAACAATATGTTTTTATAATATATATTAAAATATATATATATATATATATATATATATATATATATATATATATATATAGAGAGAGAGAGAGAGAGAGAGAGAGAATGGCTAATATACAAACGTTTGTTCTTGGGCTCAGGAACAAACGATTTGGTTATCTGATTTTCAAAATCCAAACAACAAATCTAAACCGTTAGATGTTCAATCTATATTAAAATCTACTTGGAGACCAAATTTTATATTTTTTGAAATTTTTTTACTATTTATTAAGCTGGTTTGAAAACCACTGTTTTTATTAAATTTCTGCAGCATTGAAAAACAGCGGTTTTCAAACCAGCTTAATAAATAGTAAAAAAATTCCAAAAAATGTAAAATTTGGTCTCCAAGTAGATTTTAATATAGATTGAACATCTAACGGTTTAGATTTATTGTTTGGACTTTGAAAATCAGAGAACCAAATCGTTTGTTCCTGAGCCCAGGAACAAACGTTTGTATATTAGCCATTCTCTATATATATATATATATATATATATATATATATATATATATATATATATATATATATATCTACTATTCGAATACGGATAATTGAAACATAAAACTATATCAGTATCTATATCCACACGGATATTCGAATATCGGATATTCACGTCTAATTTTTTTAATACGGATGGAATACGGATCGAATATTATCCATACTATTTTCACCTCTATTTGCATAGCAAAACAAATTTGATAGTAAGATAGGACTAGGGGTGGCAATGAGTTGGCTCGGTCCGAGCTAGGTCCTAGCTCAGCTTGTTAATTCTGGACCGAGCTACAGCTGAGCGAGCTGGACCTAGGACATCCGAGCTAAAACCTCAGCTTGAAATCGTGACAAGTCAGCCCGAGCTGGCTCGCTAGGTTTGGCTGGATCTTGTTTTAAGAAGAAAATAAATTCTACAAATTTTTTGGATCGAGCTGAACCAAGCTAAACCTAGCTGGACCGAACTAGACAGTATAAAATACACACAAAATCATACAAATTCACAAATTGGTGCCTAGCCGAGCTAGCTCGCGAGCTGGAGAGCAAGCTAGGTCCTAGCTTGAACTTGTTAATTCTGAACCGAGCTCGTGACGAGCTAACTCGTTAACAGCTCGGTCCAATAACGAAAATGAACAGCTTGTTCGAATCAAGTGCAAGTTACAATCGAGCCACGGGGTACGAGCGATTTTGCCACCCCTAAATAGGACATCCAATTAACAGCTGTCAAAGTTTGAATGCAGTCAATCATCATTCTTTCTTTTCTTTTTGTGGGAGACCATTTTTGTTGTTCTAATTCGTCGCAAAATCTTCGTGTCACATCAGAAAATATGTGTACCTTTCTTTGGTCAGCAATAATATTTGTACTTGTTTCTCATTTATCCTCAGAGCTTCTGAGTCAGAAGCTTCTTGCCACTTTTCCAACCTCACTTCTCCGTTCTGCCAGATGGCAAAGACTGCCAACCTGTACACCCACTGGAATAACTGAAATTGCCAACCTGTACACCCACTGCAATTTTGGTCAACATGTCAAATGTTTTTTTAAAGCATGACAGGATCATATTTTCTAATTAAGCTGACAGCTCCTATCATGCTTCTCCAAAAAAAAAATGACAATCAGATCAGAAGAATTTTTTAATTATAGAAATTAATATAAAATGATATAAGACACTAGAATGATTGTCCTAAGATTTTGATGCATAGTAGAACCGTAAAAAAAATCTGCTTCAAACAATAAATCTGAATTTTTTTTTTCAGCTTCAATATTTAAATTGTTCGGCTTCTAAATGACCAAGTCAAACAACATCTGTGTTTTGTGATGAATTTAAATTCGACTCTAAATAATGGAGCTGAATTTTTTTTTATTCCGTCCATTTTTCTGTAATGGATCAATAAAGAGGAAATAAATCTGCTGTTATTTCTTAGGAATAACAGGAATCTGTTATTTCGATTCCAACTGTACATTTTTTTCATGTATAAATCTCAATGAAATAAGTTTTTATGTACGAATCACAACGAAAACTAACGGTTGGAATCGAACTACAGGTTCATATAGGAGTGCAGATGGATCGGATAATATCTGATTGTATTCGGATCTTTATCCGAAAATTAGATATGATATCCGATATGATTCCAACTGTACATTTTTTTTCATGTATAAATCTCAATGAAATAAGTTTTTTATGTACGAATCACAATGAAAACTAATGGTTGAAATCGAACTAACAGGTTCATGTAGGGGTGCAAATGGATCGGATAATATATGATTGTATTTGGATCCGTATCCGAAAATTAGATATGGATATCCGATATCCAAATATCTGTACGGATACGGATACGGATATGGTTTCGAATTTTAATTATTAATATTTGAATGGTAAATATATATTATGAAAATATTTATGTATATATCTACAGATATCTATATCTGATCCGTATCCGTACATATCTGTCTAATATCCGATCTGTATCCGTATCCGAATTATCCTGTTATGTAAATGAGATAAGGTAATTAAGGAAAATAGCCACATTATTTGAAATGTAGCTGCATGAAGACAAACTTTTTTTTGGGTTCAACTGCGGATGGAAATATATTCAATGATCTTAGAAAAATTTATGGTATTGTTTTTTGTTGAATATAGTCAAAGTGAACTTAAAATTCAAATTCAACATACAACAATTAATATTTAGTCAAAAGTTGACCTCATCTTCTAAGATTACATATTTTGCTTACATTTTCTTGATCTTAAACATTTTGCCCAACATATTTCTCAGATAATAAATATTTTAGAAGAAATTAACAGTTTAATTATTGGTTCTAAATGTATTTATAACAATGATCTGAAATTAATTAAATGTTGCGTTAAGAATTTATGATTGCATGCCTGAATAATTTAGAAGCATTTCTGTTAAAAAATCTACAATTTTCTGAAAATTAAATTCGAACAGATTTTGTTTTTTGGGAATATTACTATGTGTTTAAATAGCATTTAAAATACTTTTCTAGACATTTTGTATTGCCTGGAATTATTACAAAATGAATTTCAGATTCTTTTATCTTTCAGAATATACATGTTTCTAGTTATTTGAACTATGCATAATGTAACAAAATAATAATTATTGCTTTTCATAATTAAAGTATGAGAATGTAGCACCAAATTCATGACTTGAAATTTAATATTTGTGCAGTTATTTAAGAATTATAAATATGGTCACTAGAGTGGGAAAAATGGCATAGCGGAGCCGGCTCCGTCACGGAACGGCACAGTTACGGCACATGTGTCAGTTATGTGTCATGACTCGCGTGTTCCGTGCCGTGACCATTCGCGTGCCGTGGTCATTTTTTGAAACTTTGCAAACTGATGGATCAAAATTTTTATTCGCCCACTAACAAGTCGCCGAAATTTTTATTTATACCATATTCCTAAAAAAAATAAACTAAAAACCATGATTTTAAGAGATTTCGAGAAACACTCAGGCCGCCAAGCCAATCTGCGGCCTCAAAACCGGAGGCCGCCAAGCCAATCTGCGGACCCGAATTTGACTTTGGTCAAAATAATAATCTACCGACAATACAAAAACAACATGTGAATTTGACTTTGGTCAAAATAATAATTGTTTAACAATTTTCAGAAATAGAAAGAATAATTAATAATTTAAAATGTTAGAAAGAATAATAAATGATTAAATTTGTTAGAAATAAAATTAAATAAAATAGATAAAACATCTTATAATTGTGTCACGACCTGTTACCAGTATGTACGATATATTTGATCGATATCCTTAGTGAGTAAATTAATTTGCTAACATGATTGATATGCTAAATTTTACTTCTATTTTTAACCGGAAAAGATAATTTGTTATATAATACGTTAATTTTGTTATACTATCCGAATTAGAAATTTGAATTATATCTGTATTCGTATCCGATTAATATCAAAACCATATTCATCCAAAAAATAAAAACGGATACGAATATGGTTTTATGACTATCCGATCCGTATTCGATCCATTTTGACCCCTAGGTAGCTGGGTATTTGGGCAATTGGGCTTATCTTTAATTTCTTTCTTGCGGCATTAATTTTGGGCTTTCTTTTCCTGTCTGGAACTTTGAACTTGGGCTTTTTTGGAGGACATGCATGCTTTGCCTAAACATAATGTTCAGCCTGTTTATCAATTCTAATGCCTTCTCAATTTCACCTTTTTTTGCACAGCCTTCCTAAAAAAGAGTGTTACAGGTCATGACATTAGGCTTGGAAAAAAATGATTTCACAGATGTGTTTTCATTTCATATGTAAACTCGGATGCTTTTTTAGTATCTCCCCATGAACTTTTATTGGATTGGTACTTTGAGGTACATGACCTCATTGTAGCTTTTCTGGATTTTCAATCATTTCTATTAGTTATCTTGGTTTTAGAACTTATAACAAAGAATTTGATACATTTCTGTATCCCCAGTGGTTAAGGTGATTTTAAGTTTTCTAACTTGTGTTAGGGTAAGCTGAGGGCCTTTGTGAAAAATTATGGGTCTGATAGGATCTAAATGTAATTTTGCCAGATTTTGAGGCATTTTTTAGTAAACTGAGAACTGTCAATTGTTTCTTCAAATCCTTTCACTGTTTGAGTTGGATGCAACATCTCAATTATTGTGATTTTCTGTATTGTTTCTCAGCTTTAGGTCTGTACCAACTGGTACCGAGTCCTAATATGCTTCTTGGATTTCCTAGGTAAAGTGTAAATTTAAGGACTCCAATGGGCTCCTTATGCCTTCAAAACCTGGTATCAGCATATACCTGCCTTGCTCTCTCTCTTAATGTCATAATTAGAAGTTCTGATTCGGGTTTGATTTGTGAAGTTAGCAATTATTGAGATCCGTTCAATAAATTTGTGGGGTTTTCCTCTTGTTGGAGAAAAATGGATGATTTTAGAAATAACTTCGTTATGAATGAAGGGCCCACCTGACTTGATAATCTCAACTAATATATGACCTCCAAAATATATATACACGATAATATTTTGGTGTTTCTGAAATGATGTACTAATCAATAAATGTGGTTTGCTCGCTTAAATATATACTGTGTGCTTGTGTGTGAGTTAGAGCATCTACAATGGTGATTTTTTTAAATTGTTAATTTGATGTGTTAATTGCTAATATAATTGCTGTAATGTACCACAGTTTTTAAATTAGCAAGTTTACTTTAAAAGCAACTCTAATTAAATTTCTGAGATTGAGTGATTTAGAAATTATGAATCCCTTTAATTGCTAAACTCAGTGACGTGGTCCAAATTAATTGCTAAACGTTTGCTGGTATGGAGATGCTCTTAGTTTATTTGCGTCTAAGGGCTCTCAAGCGGACCAATAAGGGAGCGACAAGGGGTCAGAGCGGAGCGAGAAGTCTGCTCAGGTTGGATAATCGTCGAATTTGGCGAGATAAGGACCGAAGATTGAAATTGAGAGAGAGATAGAGAGTGGTTTCCATCTAGGGATATGTAGACTTGGATCCACCACCGCCACGCCGCAACCGAGCTCCGCCTCCTCGTCAAAAACAACCCTGAGAATCGGATCCAGATTGCCCGTTAATCTTCCCCTCTCCAATCAGGATCCAATTTCAAGACGCAGGACATAGAACATGACGTTTTTACTATTAAAATGACTATTTTACCCTTCCAATAAAATATTCCGTTATTTTAGAAATTTAATGGTAAGAAAATATCAGAACCGTTCGATTATTAACAGATTAACGGTCAGGGGCGGACCCAGTGTACTCCAGGGGGGGGCAGCTGCCCCCCCCTGGATTTTGAGTTTTAGTGGAAATTTATCGGTTCCGATCGACTCTGCCCCCCCCTGGAATTTTTTTTGCCCCCCTCTGGTCGTTTAATTTGTAATTCAAGTTAAATTTAGGGTTAAAATTGAAATAAATCTGTTGAATTTTAATTGGTAATTAGAATTATAAGTCAGAACATCAGAAATTACAAGTCAAAGCATTCGAAAATATAAGTTAAAGCATTGTTTTTTTGTCGAGTACTCAATTGGTTAATGGATTTAAACCCGATTAGATATTTAAACCCGATTCGATATTTTTTTGCCCCCCCCTGACGAAAATCCTGGATCCGCCCCTGTTAACGGTCCAAAAATATTTATGTCCATGGCAGAATTTGCATATTATATTTTGATTTTCTCTATTATCTCAATAAGAAAAAATTGTGGAGTTTAACATTTAGTTTCGTAATTCTAAATATCTAAATTCACAAAAATTTAGAAAAAATCGTGCCGTGACTAACACGCCGTGATTTTGGTCTCGTGCCATGCCGTGCCGTGACCAAGTTAATTTTTCACGTGACGTGACCAAAATATCAAGGGGTGATCACGGCACGCGAATGGTCACGACACGTGAGTCACGCCGTGTCTAAACGTGCCGTGACCATACGTGACTCGCGTGACCGTTTAATCATAATTTAGGTTAATTTATTTAAGATTCACCATTAAATCAATATCTAATGGTCCTATTTATACGTGACTCGCGTGATTACGTGTCTTGCCGTGCCGTGACTAAATCTTTCACATGCCGTGCCATGACGTGTGATCACTTAAAAAAGAGCAATGTTTCTTTTAATATTTATAAACTCGGAAATGCTATCGGTTCGGACTGCAAGCGCACAATCCTATCGAGTAGTATATTCGAGGTCGATCCACAGGGAATATTGGTTCAGTGCTTTGAGCGATCGAATCACAATCTTTCGAAAGGCTAGACGGAATCTGAAAATCGAGAGATGTTGTTGTGATCAATGTAAATTAGGAAGCAATTAAAAGTAATTAAAATAAAGATAGAGATGAGAATTCCTAGGGTTTCGGCACACCATTGCTACTCAATCCGCCTTGACAATATATTCCTGTTGCGTCTGATTTCCTGTTGTTGTTTTATGAAAGACACCACATAGGTCACTGCAATTTATGTTACGCAAGAATGACAGATCTTTCATCGAGATTCTACATAGGACACTGCGAGTTTCCTTACGCAAATGACTGATCTCTAAAAACCTCAAATTACTACAAATCACTACAATTTTTCTTACGTAAGTGATGGAATTTGGTACGCGTTTTGTTGGTCTGGTTTATGGTTTCCCCGCTAAGGTTTTCTTCACATAAACCTAATAAATCTCAACGAGGCTAATTCATACAAATAGTTTCTCTTGTCATTAAAGTACTGTCACTACCCTAACGGACTCAAACTAGATCATTGAAGTTAGATGAAGAGATAATAAATCACAAAAACATTTAGATTCAACAACAAAAAATCATAATCAATAGAAATATATATATCAAAACATCAAGAGTAACAAGGTTTACTGCCTAGCCCTAAGAAAAGGAACTTAGCCGCGGAACGGCATTGTTACAAGCACTCCTCTCTTCTCTCTTTAATCAAATCTAACCCTAATTACAAAGATAAGTTATTCTTCTGCCCAGGGGCCTTATATAGGAGTGGAGGGACGTCTGGAGGTTGAGTAGGGGCTAAGAAACTGATCTGGAAACAGCTGTCGGCAGTTATTCCCCAAGAGTTGCCTTCGGTTACGGACCGTATCAGGTGATACGGTCCGTATCAGGACCTTGACGGTTAGGGTTTAATGCTTCCAGCGCTATCTTCTGGTCTGTGCTAGGTCTGGTCCGTATTAGGCAATACGGACCGTAACAGAGACTTCGTCGATAAGCGTCGCTGATCTGATTGACCCGATTCTAGCTCCATTTGGTGTAAAATAGTCCCAAAACCTGCTATCTGCAATAAAACATAAAGAAGGGTGACAGTAGCCTTTTTTCTCTAATTAATTAAACATAAGTGTGAGAAAATGTGCAAAACCTAAGCCAAAATCCTAAGTAAATCATCATTATTTTGACTCTGATCAACGTGCCAAATTTGAAGTTTATACGATAGGTTTTTGAGACCATAGCACAGTATATATATATATATATATTCCCTTAGTCCTCATATCTGAATAGACCGGCATTAAAATTATTGGAGTAGAACTAGGGTGTTCTTAAGTTCACCAAACTTCTTCCTAAACTCAACTCTAAAATCTATCGGATTGACTTCAAATGGTGTTTCCAAACGGTTGAAACTCATATACCTTACGAGTGATGTGTAAACACGCAAACAATTTAACCTTTTGAATTAATTTAGTATAAAGTTAAACAGTCAAAATTAGGAGGTTAATAAATTAATTTTAATGCATTTATTTTTTGAACTGTTTTTTTTTATCACTTGACTCTATACAAAATTAATTCGAAATTTTTGAAAAGAAGTTTTATATGTATACGCATCACTCGTAAGATAGACAGATTTTAAAGATTCGAATTTGTCATTTGAAATCAATCCGGTAAATTTAAAATTGAGTTCACAAATATGCTTAATGAACTTAAGAACATCCTAGTTCTACTCTAATTATTAAACTGTTTTGTTTTTTATCAAAGGTACTACACTTGGAAATAGTCCATTGTAAAGTTGAAGTACCAAATTTAGAAATGAATAAAAACTCTGATGAAGTCTCACTCACAAAAATCTTCCAGAAACCAACACATAAACTTTGATTAAGTAGCTCAGTAAATTTGTTATATAATGAACTTGTAGAATACATATTTTTACTATTTTTGGAATTTTTTTACTATTTTTTATTATTTATGAAAGATGGCAAAAAATAGCTTAAAATTAAAAGAAAATTGTCAATGATTTAGACTATTTTTTTCGATCTTCATAAATTATAAAATATAATAAAAAAATTTCAAAAATAGTAAACATTGGTATTCTACAAGTTCATTATATAAAAATTTTATTGAGCTACTTAAATCGAAGTTTGAAGTTTATACAATAGGTTTTTGAGACCATAACATAGAAGGCCTTATGCTATCCATAGCACCTTAGCCTTTCTCTATATATTATTGTGTTCTCGAATAATATCCGTATTATATCTAAATTATTATTTTTGGCAGTGATTTGGAACCCGTTCTTTTCATGACTCCTCTTAACTGAAATTTTCTATATCTATTCTATTGTTTTTTTTGTTCTGGCTCGGCTATTCCATCTAGCCGAGCCTTACTTTCTATGAAAGAAAGGATAAGGGAAAAAACAAATGAAAAAAACCAATTTTTGCAATAAATAATTGGAGAGAGTCCGAATTATTTTCTAATTTAATGAATTGTGCAAATGCCCAAATGCTCCGACAACTCGAGACAAAGCACCATATGTGCTGGAGAATAAATTTCCGTAGGTGATTTAATTTTTGTTGCATGTACTTAGTTACTCTTGGGTCCTATTAAGTAGGAATTAAAGATCAATAGAAAAGTAAAATTATATATTTTTTTTAGGACAGCTGACCAAAAACCGGCTGACAATACATTAATAAAAAAAAAAATATTTACATAGTATTTTTACACATTCACATAGAATCAACTAGTAAATAACACACTAAGCCAGCAAGTGAAGGAGCGGGTCTGATATTCTGTGCCCATTATGCCCCTTACTAATTTCTTTTTAGCAATTATTTTTCTAGAGAATGGTTTCTTGTACTGCTTCATCTATTAATCTATGCACTTGTTTTCTTACTTGAGAGAAGATCCGTTGATTTCTCTCTTTCCACAGCGTCTATACTCCCGCCGCCCATGTCTCGTTCCATTTCTTCCTCGTTCCCTGTAGTGATTTCCTATGATCTCACCAAATATCTTCAATGGGTCCATTACCAGTAGGGACCGACAAGTTTATTGTTGCTAAAAATCTCCACCAGAACGCACATGCCGCCGTACATTACCAGAATAAATGGTCTGTTGATTCTGGTGCGTTTGTTATGCACATGACACACTCTTCTTCAACCATACGCCCTCTTCTTTGCAGGTTTTCTTTAGTTAGTATTCTATCATTTATAAGAAGCCAGTAAAAAACTTTTACCTTTGTCGGTACCTTGAGTTTCCACACCACCTTGTAAAAGGGGCACTTGATACCCTTCATGTGCAAGAATTTATAAGCCGAGGAAGTTGAAAAGATCTCCCCCTCGGTCCATTTCCACCTGACCCTGTTTTGTCCTATGCTTACCGAGCATTCAAAGAAGGAGCTGAATTCCATTCGGCCATAAAGATGGAGTAGTGTTTGCGCCCAAAGGTTTGGGCCATTAGTATCGTGGTGTATGCGCCATTATATATATATTACGACTGCAAGATAACCAATGGTGTTTATATATAGGTGACATGTTTAATTTCTACCTTCATACCTTGTATATACTTGCATCAGCAAAAGATTATAACAAAAAAGCAACAACAACATGGCAGGTTGCTACGAATGTTAAGGTGTTTAAGTTGTTTTTCTCTCTAAATTAATTATTGTTTACAATATATAGTTGCAAAATCGTTTTATGCAAATATTATATATAGCAGAAAGATAATCAAATGATAGATATTTAATGTTGACAAGTCGAGTCAGGTTAACAGTTACTGACTACATCCGAATCCGATCCAATAATCTATATCCAAGTTGAGTCAGGTTTAAGAGCTCAAACATGTCAATTGAGCATTGGTCCTGTTTTTATTTTGACATGTTTGATTTTGAATATTTCAACGCTGACCATGTCATCACTAATTAATTCACTTCCGGTCCAAGTTGAGTCATGCACTACTGCGCCACCTCTCACAGTTGGTACTGAACAAGTCGCCAATTAAGGGACTAGATGTCTAGATTCCCATTATTATTGTTGTATATGCAGATTTTATGTTATTCTACATAACAACGCTAGGTACACAAACCGCTGCAAATGAAGGCAGAGCAGGTTGGGTCCAATGCCCATCGGACTAAAATTTGGGTCCGATGGGTTTTGGAACCGTCCGATCTGCTTTAAGATTTATGCGCAGGGGCGGAGCCATACTTTCAAATTATGTGGGTCAAACGTGAATGAAGATCAAGTATATAAAAATTTTCTACTACGAATGGGACAATTTCACACTATTAATAATATTTTAGTTTAACAATATTAAAATAAGGTATAAATATAAAAAATATTGAAAATGAATCATTGAATGTGGATTCGCCCCTGTTTGTGCACATGAATTTTAAAGGAGATGCGAAAGTTACTGGTGCGAATCTTAAAACAAATCGGACGGTCTTCGAACCCATCGAACTCACTTTGAGTCCGATGGGCATCGGACCCAAATTGACCTCATATGAAGGTGGTGCGACACAGAATCTTTCTTCTCTCATAACAGTAATCAGTTTTTAAGTTTATATAATGCAATTGATTGATTATTAATGATAAAACTGTTGACATGCATGGGATACAAAAATTCTGTTAATAAAGTTTTTTTTTCCTTTTCACAAACCTAAAAAGAAAAGAAAATAGTATATGGTCCCATAATAATTTTCTTAGCCTAATATTTTCAAAACCCAGCCAGTGGATTTCTTATGAACATTAAAGTAGAAATTAACCACTATTTTTTTCTAAAAAAATAAATAAATTCCTTAACCTAAGAAATAGTATATCCAGATAAGCATAGGATTGCAATGCTAAACATTTTCCCTTTCCACTCCTTTTACTGTTAGTCTTTCCATTTTCCTATATTGTTATCCAAAAAAAAAAATATTGTCCCTTCTTCCTCTTTTATTCTTCAAAATTATATGATATATTCTATATTATCTATTTAAGTATAAATATTACAAACACTTTAAAATTGACATTCATATTTTTTTTAAATTGACCTTTATATATATTTTTTTAAAGATTCTGATGATTGAGCTCTATATATAATCTTATCAAATAAATTTTTCATAATTCACCTTCATATTTTAAAAGTGTACCTCTGCCTCTTATGTTAGTCATGGGCCAGCCCCTTTTGTAGATGTTTTGGTTGGTTGGGATTGAGTTCCATTTTTGAAACATTTGAAATATTCATTTCAATTATTTATTTGAAGAGGTTTCAAACGCTTTTATTTTTGTGTCTTTATATGTCATTATTTTTAAAATTTTAATAACTTAAAATTTTAAACGTCAACATAAAATCATTAGGTATGATAATATCATTTTTTTATGCACATGTACAAATTTAACTTTGTTTTGATCTCTATCACGAGGTTGTAAAAATATACCAATGTAACTCTGGACGTTTATTTTTCAACTTTTTATCGTAGAAAAACAAAATAAAAAAGTGATAATTATTTATGTGCATTTTAAAAAAATAATATAAATCACATCAATCGATTTTATATTTACATATAAAATTTACAACTTTTGTTATTAAAAAAGTAAAAAAAATAAAATATAATAAAGACAAAAAAAAAAAAAGCATTTTAACACTAATATTCCAATTTATCTGAAAGTGATTACTTGCTTTTCGGTCGACTTTTTCTTCGGAAGCTTCTTGGGGGAGTTTTGATTTCTAGTGCAGATTTTATTTTTGGAGTGTATTGCAGACCACAGATCAACAGGCCCAAAATTGTTCAATGTCATATTCTAATGGTGTGTCCAATCACCAGTAGCTCGGCACACGCTTTCTTACAGGAAAGGTGCAACAGAGATTTCGGTTTATCTGGTTAAGTAAAAGCGTCAAATCCACACGTGCTTCTGAGTTCTGAGCACCATATTTGACTTGTACTAGTTCCAGTTCCTCCTTTCCACAAAACCAGAAGCTATATATATATATATATAAGCTCAGAATCAGTACCAACTACCACTGTCTAAAATTGTATGATTTGCAGCTCCTTATTATTTTGACTATAGCTCTATTCAAATTGGTTATTTTAAACTGAGCTCTATTTCAAGTAATTGCGTGTCATGGCTGGTGGTTCAAGAGAGCAAGATAAGCAAGTGAAGGTGACGATCATAGAGACGAGATTTGTGAAGACTGATGAAGCTAATTTTAAGTCAGTAGTGCACCAATTTACTGGTAAGAACTCGACGGTGTCAATGGCGCCTCATACTTCGCCAATGAGGCCACAAGCACGAAGAGCAGTGCCGATAATGGCACAGTTGCAAATGGAGGTGCCGAATGCAAGCAGGTTAAGTGAAGCATCAAGAGCACAGAATGGCATAGATTTTGAGCATCAAGCTGCTTTCATGGAGGATTTTGAGCCATTTTTGGAGGACTTGTATAAATTAAATTGATCCATAAATTAATGAATTATTCATGTTTTATGGTGAGGTCGATCGAGATACCGGAGATGTTGTTCCAACTTCCACTTTTTGTTGTCTATGATTTTGTGACAAGTATTGTCAATCCATTGTATAGTATGTATATATATATATATATATAGAGAGAGAGAGAGAGAGAGAGGAGGGATCAAGTTGCAACAAATTTGAGTTACAACAAAGTTACAATAACTATTTTTTTCATTTTCAAAGTCAAATCGTCGATCCAAACCGTTCAACATGATTATCTAAATAAAATGTGCTTGCAGATCAAATTTTACATTTTTTTGAATTTTTTTTACTATTTATTAAGATGGGTACAAAATTCAATGGTCTGAATATGACTATTTTTTGTAAAAATTCTTAATAAATAGTAAAAAAATTCAAAAAATGTAAAATTTGATATGCAAACATATTTTTATTGTGGAGATCATGTTGAACGGCTTGGATCGACGATTTGGACTTTGAAAATGAAAAAAATGGTTGTTGTAATTTTGTTGTAACTTGATCCCTCCTCATATATATATATGAGACCGGCTAATGTCATAACGTTATAACTTCGGCCGAAGTTATAACGAGTCGTTTATTAGTTTTTAAAATCCAAACAACTGATCCGAACCGTTCAACTTTTTCTAAATATTGAAATGTGCTTGGAGACTAAATTTTACATTTTTTGGAATTTTTTTACTATTTATTAAGCCACTTTGAAAATCGCAGATCTACTGTGAACAGTAAAAAAACAGTAAAATTTTCTGGACCACCGGATAAGTATTTTCAAAGTGGCTTAATAAATAGTAAAAAAATTCCAAAAAATGTAAAATTTAGTCTCCAAGCACATTTCAATATTTAGAACATGTTGAACGGTTTGGATCGGTTGTTTGGATTTTGAAATTGCAAAAACGACTCGTTATAACTTCGGCCGAAGTTATAACGTTATGACATTAGCCAACCTCTATATATATATATATATATATATATATATATATATATGCACTTAATTCCATACGTACGTGTTAGAAAAGAAAACAGAGAAGAGAGAGAGAGAGCAATGTAATTACTGATTAATTAGAAAAATGAATTAAATTTTTTAACAACAAAAAGTATATACATATTTTCATTTTATGAGAGAGCATGATTTTATTATCTGAATCCGAATAAAACATTATCAAAATTTAATATCTTTATGAAATTCATCATAAACTTTCCTGTCAACCGTCATTATAGTTTTATTCCGTTATAGTTTAATTTCTAAATCATAAATTCTCCAATCAATTACCATAATCTTTCAATAATCCGTTGCAACGATTGTATATATATATGCAGAACTGAACATGTCAGCAATATGTGTGACAAGATTCCAATTATCAGATTGTATATGCAGTTTTTTTATCAATTACAGATTTGAGTAACTAGAGGAAAATTATAGATTGTCTGACATTCGCTAATAAGTGGCGGGGCCACATTAAACTAGGAGAACGGAGTAGGTCCGATGCCCATCGGACCTACTTTTAGGTTCAACGAGCATGATGACCGTCCGATCTAATTTAAGATTTGTGCACACGAGAATTGAAACAGATATGCACGAATTTTAAAGCATTCCGCACGATCTTAAAGTAAATCGACGGTGATTAAACCCATCGAACCAAAGTAGGTCCGATGCCAATCGGACCTACTCTCAAGTGTTAAACTAGAGTAGGCAACTATTTAATTCTAAATGTTGAAAACCGAGTATAGATTTATATATAATCAGGTTGTTGTTTATTTTTAAAAAACAAATTGACATATTTCTAAACAATCTACAGTTAATTTACAACAGTCTACAATCTGCTAATCGTACCAGTAAACTTTACTCCTTTTTTTCGTGTACTATATATATCTAAAAAAAATATTGCTGGCCTCCTTCTTCCTCCACATTCATTTTCAAAATTCTATGATATTTGCTACATATATTTTATCTATATATTTCAAGTATAGATATTAAATACTTTAAAATTGACCCTCGTAAAAAAATTTGAATAAAATTGAGATAAAGCAAACTAGCTATTTTAATATTCATGAAAGATTTTCAATTCAAATTTCAAACATAGGATCTTTCACAGAAAAGAATATTGCATCCTCATAATTTTGGAAAAAAATTAAGATAATTAAACTCTATATTCATATCAATAATGTTTTTCATAATTGACCTTCATATTTTGGAAAAAAAATTAAGATTATTGGAGTTTGGATTTCTAGTGCAGATTTCATTTAAACGATTCTATTGCAGACCACAGATCACCAGGCCCACAATTGTTCGTTACCATAAGGTTATCATGCATTGGTCCAACTACCAGTAGCTCGGCACACGGTTTCCTCCAGAGAAGGAGCAACAGAGGTTCCGGCTTATCCGTTTTAACAAAAGCGTCAAATCCAAACGTGGTTCTGACTTCTGAGCACCATATTTGACTTTGTACCAGTTTCGTTCCAGCCTCCTCGTAACCGCCAGAAAGTTCTCCTTCAACAAAATCACAACCTATATAAGCTAAGAATCTAACTGTTGTTCTGTTCAAATTAGTGGTTTAGACTGTGCTCTATTTCTGGTAATTGCATCATGGCTGGTGGGTCGAGAGAGCAAGATTAGCAAGTGAAGGTGACTGTCATAGAGACGCAATTTGTGAAGACTGATGAAGCCAATTTTAAGTCAGTAATGCACCAATTTACTGGTAAAGACTCGATGGTCGCAATAGCACCTCATACTTCGCCAATGAGGCCACAAGCACGAAGAGCAGTGCCGACAATGGCACAGTCGCAAATGGAGGTGCCAAATGCAAGCAGGGAAAGTGAAGTAGTAACACCACAGAATGGCATGGCAAACAGAGTTGCTTTCATGGAGGATTTAGAGCCACTTTTGGAGGAATTTTATAAATTCATTGACCCGTAAATTAGTATTACCACTCCATTGTATATATAGTATGTATGTACTTAATTCCATAGGTGTTGGCAATACAAATTAACAAACTTTTATCTAATTCCATAGTATGTTATGCACTCAATGTCTCCTGGCCAATACTCAGGGAATTGCAAAAAACATGGTGTGTGCCTGACATGTATCAAGACAAATGTCTAAGGACACGAAGAAACATGATGCGGGCTGTTAGACGTGTTGTGTCAGTATATATTCATGTCGTATCGATAGATGGAGAGGCGAAGTCAAAATTTCAAATCATGGTAATCAAACGTGAATGTGAACAATCATATAAATTTTTTGTTGCGAATGTAAATTAATTTTACACTACTCATAGCATTTACTATAAAGTATATACAAAATAAGGTACAAGTACAAAATTTTGAGAACAAAATGAAAGCCAAATTGACCACCATTCCTTTACCGCGGTTCCGCCAGTGTCCTGAATTTGATAAAATCAATATGTTTAAAATCGGCACTGATCGGCAAGTACATTTGGACACGGCATGAATTGACAAGAATTATTCAGCGACTCCCACGTTCAAAATTTAAAAGCAAGACTGTGAGGAGTTTGTATCCTAAATTTTCAGTTTATCTAAAGCAGAATTAATTTTTTTTTACGGTGCCTACTCGAAATGCAGGGGTCAGTACTATATTGCTTTGAGATTCGTTCATAAAAATTTGAACGGTTTGGATTTTCCACATATCATTAATATTTTAAGCTGTTCATCGATCGAGTACCATTTAGGCAGATTTGAATTATCAATTTCAGTGTACATATCAATCATATGGCCTTGGGGATTTAATAGACAAACAAAAACTAACATGCATATAATTCAAATTTATCTGAAGCAGTCAATTGTATTGAGCGCCAACTTAATTTGATACAAAGTAATTACTTTCTGGCCTGTTGACTATTTCTCCGGAGACAAAAAAATGAAACCTACCAAACTTGTTGGATGAGTTTGGATCTCTAGTGCAATTTCATTTAAATGAGTCTATTACAAACCACATTTCAACACATGCCACGGAGCACCATCTTTGACTTGGGTATGTATATTGACAGAGCTGTTTTGGCTTTATGCAGCTCAATTGTTATGCAGCTCATAAACCTAAATAGCTCTGTCAATATCACTGCCCATTTGACTGGTACTTGTTTCAGTTCTAGCCTCATAACCACCAGCAATATCTCATTCCTTCTTCCACAAAGAACGCAAGTACACAAGCAATATCTCATTATCTCCCTGCAATTGCATTTAATTTAAGCCACAAATATTAGAATCAGAACCAACTGTCTATAATTAACCAGAATCCATTAACTCGATTAGCGACTGTTCCTTCTTTGATTCATCACCTTCATCATTTCCAGTTTTGCATGATTTTGCAGCTCCAGATTCTTTTACACTCTGCTCGATTTGAAGTAATTGCGTTATGGCTGGTGCATGGTTCGAGAGAGCAAAATCATAAGCAAGTGAATGAAATACTATGTGCTTAAATTTTGTATTAGTATTGTGCCCGTGCGTTGCAACGAGTACATATTATAAGAACAAAAAATCTTATACCAAATAACATATTTTCATAAAAAATAGATTAATAAAAAGAATAATTATTCAACAATAAAAAAGATAGACCAACATATTCTCATACAGATGTAAAGCTCATTCTTTAATGACATTCCTATAAGTTTTCTTTTTACTGGTACATACCAATTATTTTTTTGTTATGTTGTTTAATGGGAAAACAAGAGAAAGAAAATCATCAAAATAAGTTCAATCATACTTATGCTGATTTTTTGTGTTATTTTCTAGTAAAATAAATAACTATAATTTGTTATTTTACTATGAAAATTTGTATATTTTTTACTAATAACGTGAATCTGCAATCCTTATTGCTATTACATGTGGATATGTATCATTATTGCGATTAATATGGATATGTAATCCTTATTGATATTATATGTGGATTTGTGTCTTTAAATGACAATCAACAAAATAAAAAATTGTAACGATTACAATGGATATAATTATCCTTAAATGACATTTTAAAAATAGAAAAAATCAAAACAAATAATAAAATCGAGTATCTGATAATTAAATAAGGAGGTTAATGAAAGTTTTTGAAAAAAAAAATGAAAAAGTCATGAGATCAACATGTCAAGAGTACGTGTCTAAATAAATTTAGATTTCTACATGTAAAAAACATCAAAAAGATGCCTAGAATAAAACAAATCAATTTTTTTATTAATACCCTAAAAGAATTACTAGATTTGTCTTCGGTTTTCAAAATTTTTGAAAATGTCCTGACCACCCCACAGTGGGACAGTTTGCTATGACCTTTTTTTTAGAGATGTTTTACTGTGTATAGAATAAATATTTTACAAATAGACACTAATAATAATTTGGTCTCATTGCTTTTATGATTTTTTTTTTCTTTTTTTCTCTATTTTTGGATACTCATATTCTTTGATTTTGTAAATATAATATATGACAAATAAAATATATGTGTGAAACTAGAGCTGAATCTTAGATATTGTATAAAACTTATGTACCAATAAAATATACTCTTGTTCTCTTTCATAAAATATTGGCAATTTTTTTTAAGCCATTTTGGGCCATCTTTCATAAATCGTAAAAAATAGTAAAAAAATTCCAAAAATAATAAAGTTTGGTATTCTACATATTCATTATATAACCAATTTACTGAGCTACTTAGATCGATGTTTTAAATTTATACGATAGGTTATTGACTTACCGTTATTTTTCAGAAACTTCAATTGCAGTTTTGATATCCTAAATGATGTTTTTTTGCAATTCTGAGTGCGCGGGACATTTTATAAGATAAACCTTAGTTTAGGGTTTAGGATTAAAAATCCTAAACCCTTAGTTTAACATCAAAATTCATATCTCCTCCTCCCAAGCTTTTTGCAAATTGGTCGAACGCTCAAAACAGTGTTTTCTACAAAAAGTTATGGTCGGTCAAATTTCGGCCAAAATTCGATCAAAGTTAGTCCCCTCTCAATTTGAGCTATTTTAGACAGATACATTCGGATTTCAAATTGAATGTACGTGATATATTTAGCTTTGAAATAACTCAAATAATATCTATTTATTTACTTATTCTTAATGGATTTTGGATTTGGATTGTATCAGATTTACTTTGAGATCAATATAGACCAAAATCAAACAATAAGGATATCAAAAAGAGAGAAAAAAGAATAGAAATCATAGAACAGTGAGACCGAGATCATTCTATACATACTAAACAATCTCTAAGAAAAAAATCATAGCCAACCTCCCCACAGTGGAGCGGTCAGACAAAAAAATTGAAAAAAAAAAATCATAGCAAATCGCCCCACTGTGAGGCGGTTAGGACATTTTTTGAAATTTTTGAAAATCGAGGGCAGATCCTGCCCTCCAGTAATTTTTTTTAGGGTATTAATAAAAAAATTAGAAACAAAAACAAGCTACTTGATTAGATTGCTATTTTAATCCTAAATTTCATCTTTTAATCACAGTCGTTGATCGATCATGACATCTATTTGCTTATATAAGAATGGAGATACCAATTTCTTCCTAAGATATTCGATTCTTTATTAATGCCTTATTATTAACATTTAAGTTACTGTATTTTGTCTTTTTAGTTCATATTATTTTCTTAAAAAAATTATTCAATTTACTATTCAGAACTTCTAATAAGATGTAGTCCCACAAGATTCATTTGAACTTTATTACAGTAATGAAATCTGTAAATATGATTAAATTATATTACAATTGATAAAATAAAAATAACAACCCGATAGAAACCATTTAAATTCGTATCTTGAGAAGTAGTAAAACATTCATATAAGATATTCATAAGATTGAAAAAAGATCTCTTTAATTCAAAATAATATGTTTTTGAAATAATATTTCCCCTTATAAATATCAGATTCAATCATACTCTTGGGCCCCTATAAACAATCCCAACATTCAAAAGGGAGAGATACAAGTGGGCTATTGAAATAGAAAGCCCATATATTTTTTCTTGCATTGGCCCATTCTAAATTGAATTGCAGCACGAATTCATATCAACTAAGGTAACTCAAAATTTTTGAATTTAGATCCGGACCGTGCAACCCTCTTTGGCGCGAATATTAAAGATTCCCTTACATTCTATCTTGTACCGGATTGACTCAGATTTTGATCGGACGATCCCAATCTAAACTCAAAATTTGAGATCTCTGAGGATCTGAACTCGTAGCTGACAATCGATCTGAGTTAAGATTTATACTCTTTGTTTAACAATTTATAATTTTAATTGTGTGCATGATTAATGATACAGATGGAATAATCTAGATTGAACATCAGACTGAATTTAATCTGATGCATATCGAAAACGCCATGCATGTTCCCATGGCACACAAGAAACTTCCCATGAAAGCTAAGTAGTTATTGTCTGTGTGGATTTGAAAAGATCAAATGTTAACTTCAGTTTTGCTTGGCATTGAAGAATAAAATGTTGTGTTTGTTTTACTATGTCGACTGTTTGACCCTGGCATGGTAGAAGAAAATAATTTAGTCACCGGTATAGAGACACAAAATATTCGAGGAAAATCCACGTGCATGTCAGGTGCTATAATAAAAAGTGTGTGAACAATTTTTCTTTATATGGATACAACAAGGAAATGGTTAGGACCGGAAGGAGGTAGACTTTCAACAACAACGATGGTACCAACAATTATTGAATTTAAAATTATTAACATTCAAACATAAAAATTCTCTTCATTATAAAAAGAAAATAATCCGGAGTGCACGAGCCAGAAATTATAAATTTTGGTTTTTTGTTGATTAAAACAGAGGACTTTATCAGACTCAAAGTGAGTTCGATGATCATCCGATCTGTTTTAAGATTCGCTTCCGCAACTTTCGCGTCTACTTTAAAATTCGTGCGCACTAATTTTAAAGCAGATCGGACGGTCCCGAAACTCATCGGACCCAAGCTGCTCTAGACTCTTATAGGTGCTTCTCATGTTCCCCCTTTTATTCCTTGGTAAACAAGCTAGCTTGTTGTTGAACTTTGACAATTGAAATTGTGATTCCTTTGTCGGAAGATCGAGTAAAAACGAAAAACATAAACTCTTGTAGCCGTTTTCTCCGAGCAACCCTCGTTGCTTGACACTTGTTGTTGTCGCTATCTAATAATATCTTGAGAGAAATTCTTTGCTATCTGCCCTTTTTATTTCGCATATTTTCTTTTTGTTATTCTACCGTGCACAATTTCTCTTGGAAATTAAAAAAAAAAAAAATAAGGTTCATATTGCACATAGGACAACTTATTTTTGCTTGTCTTCCATACAATTTTTGAAATATATATTAAAAAAAGATAAATTTTATAAAATGTATTCGTTATTTTTACATCATCAAACAAAATACTTCTTCAAATTTATTAACAAAATATTTTTGTGAGACCCACATTTACACTCTCCTTTACTCCCTTTCACCTTCCATGCATCCTTAAATATGCATTGTAAGTACAAGAGAAAATATTATATGTTTTTTATAATTAATATTTTTCAATCTTTATAATTATTTATAATGTAGTAGAAAATTTTGATTGTTCAATTCTCATATTTCATAAATTGATTTATGATCAATTTAGTTTATACAAATTAACTTCGAAAGTGAATACTAACTTAGATATACTTCAGTGTACTATGTTTTTTTTTTTTGTATTTTCTTTTAAAATAATTTCTTACTTTTTCTTTTCTTTTTTCAATTTCTCTCTTTTGTAATTTTAACACCTCTGGTGTCTGATCAATGGAATAAGATATTGCTTTTATGCGGAAAAGAGAAAAAGTTACCGTTGTCTATCTATTCTAACAGGTGCCTATATTTACTAAAAAAGAAAAAATAATTGAGTAATTTTATTTATCAAATATAGTTACTCTCTAGTTTTCTTTAAATATATATATATATATATATATATGTATGTATGTATGTATGTATGTATGTATGTATGTATGTATGTATGTATGTATGTATGTATGTATGTATGTATGTATGTATGTATGTATGTATGTATGTATGTATGTATTAATTTTTAAGTTTTTATAATTAAACTATTAAAGTAGATATTATTTTTGAAAATGATATGTTCAAACGAGTGCTTTTTGTGCAAATATCATATATCTAAATTAACTAAATATGTAAACAAAAAATGAATCATATAAGTGACACGGTCAATGAAAGAACAATTAATTATCCAGCAAATAAAAGAAGCATTTTTTCAGTTGGGAATTAAGCTTTCATGTGGCAAAATATTGTTAATTTGCCACTGTCCAATCAAAAATAAATGTTTACAGTCTTTATAGCAATATTAATATTAATATCAACATACATGTGACCAAAAAATTCTAAAGCTAAAAGTATAGGTGAACAATCAACTGATTTACTAGTAGGCGTGCCAATTTGCTCCCGCACAAAGAAATATTTTAATTTTTCTTACAGCTGTAAAAAATCAGATCTGAAAAATATTGATTCGGGTTATTTGTCACAGTCTTTCTAATAAATCAAATTATATAGTATTTCATCTAGTTTCAAATAAATATATAAAATATTTCTAATATTTCAATATAAAAAATAAATAAATTATAACATTTTCTGTTTAATTAAAAAAATAATCAAAAAATTATAAAACCGCAAATTAAATTCACGGTTTTTGCCTAAAACCTCAACAAAACAAATTCGGTTTTCTGAAACCGTAGATTTGTTCTGCGGTTTTGGAGAGGCTAAAACTGTGAATTTAATTTGCGGAAAATTGGCTCGAAAACATGAAATAAAATTGCGGTTTGGACATTTTTCAAAATCTTGTTAAATAGGGTGTAGAATTTGAAATTAATTATTTTTTTTATATTAATAAAAATTTCGGGAATTGGAGCCATTTGGATACCATAGGTCCCAAAAAAAATTTGTGATTTTTGAGGGGTGATTTAGCAAAAGTTGCAACAGAAACGATGGGAGCAATTTCTTGGCACCCACCGGACCACCAAATTTAGTTCAGACACTTGGACCCGGTTCGATTCATGTACGGGTTATGAAAAGATCCGGTCCATCATCTTGAAGCCACATAAGCAAAGTCCAAATATCACAATTCCAAGCACGAGGCATAATGTCACCATTGTCACTATTGCAATAATACCCCAGCTGACGTATTACATTACCTCATTTCGGATTTTATTGCTGTTCGGATCTCTTTCCAATTTTCAAACCCAACAAGCTGAACAGAAGGAGAGGTCCAAGGAATTCCATATTTATTTTTAACAAATAATTTTTACACAATAATACAAGGGAGAGGTGCATAATTAAAATATATGTGTGTAATGGAAATACAATATACTTAACTAGTTTTACTTATAATAAATTGCAAATAAGTTGCATTTCTAATAACATAATAAAGGTCACAGAGAGTTTAATATAAAATTAATTTTATATATATAGTAAGGCTATAGTGCTTTGCAAAGTAAACCCCTCCGTTTACTTCGGGCTATTTTATGGATTTTGAAAATCCAAACAACCGATCCGAACCGTTCAACATGTTCAAAATATTGAAATGTACTTGGAGACCAAATTTTACATTTTTTAGAATTCTTTTTACTATTTATTAAGCCACTTTGAAAGTCGCTGATCCGACAGTGAACAATAAAAAACAGTAAAATTTTACGTGTTAAGAAAATACAAAATACTTTATTATTTCCCCTACTTTTGAAACTAACTAAAACATAATACTTATAATAAATTGGAAATAAGTTGCATAATTTTTTTAGAACCGAAAAGGTTTGCATTTTAATAACATAGTAAAGGTAAAACATAAGTTATTTAATTCTACTTATATCAATTTAATTTGACTCTTAAGATTAAAATTTGGTCACAAAGTGTTTAATTGAAATAACCTTAATTAGTCCCAATTATATCAAAAGAAACCTAAACCAAAAACAGTAATTAATATACATGTACATATCAAAGATACTACCTGAATTGAATTACTGAGTTGTTCTAGGTTAATAACGGGTTATTGGTTATTGTATAAACCAGCAGATCCGTTATTGGATATCCCATATTGTAGGCATACATGTTTGACTCATCCCAAAAGTCCCCTTTTAGTCTCTCTTGACCTGTTGCTAATCTACATATATATATACACACAGAGACACCCTTCCCTATATCTCTCACTTCACCAATATACCATATTCAACAAAAAATATATATTGCTTTGTTTTTAATTTCCGGCTGTATATTTCCCTGATTTTTCTCACTAGCTCCCAATTGCCATTTTTTCATTAATTTGCTTTTGAGAAAGCAATTAATTTTTCATTTTGAAATGGATAGAAGAGAGCAATATATGAAGGTGAAGGTAATAGTGACAAAGGTTGTCGAGACAGAAGCCGATCAGTTCAAATCGGTCGTACAAAACCTCACCGGGAAAGACTCCGCGTGGCATATTGGCTCAAACATGTCGCCCGACCGGACATACGATCAGATGAGAAGACCGTCGACCGAGGTTAAAAATGTGCTGCAGCATGGAGGTTATGTAGGATTGATGCCAACAATGGAGGAGCTGTTTGAGTTCTTGAGAGATTAATTAGTTAATGGTGTTTAAATGTGCTACGTAATTAATCTGGTTATTTTTGTGTTATGTAATTAGTTCTTCTGTGGTGGTATTCCGTGTAATTTCTTGTGCAACAATGCCACTAATCATCCATGGAATTAGTTCATGAGTTTGTTACTAATTAACTGATCATAAACTGAATGATGACACTTAAATAAATTTACTAAACAAAAAAAAAAAAGATAATGAATGTGTAACACTGAAAACTTGGATTATAATTTTATTGAAAGTGGGTTTGTTTGTTATAAAAAAAAATGAAAAAAAAAAAGGTAAAATTTTCCAATCGCAACTAGTTCCCTGACTGGAGAGTTGACTTGTGTTTTTTTTTAATGGAGAAATTATTTATATCTAAAACTTAAACCTTTTATATCTAGTATACAAAGTATTTATTACTTTTTATTTTTTAAGTAGCATATATATATGAGAAAATTCAAGTTTTACTTAATTAGTTGAATAAGGAGAAAATAAAATTTTATATATATATTTTTAGTAAAGGTTAGAGATCAAGTCAACTAATTATTTAATATCCACAAGGAATTGTTTCTTTCGAGTTTCGAACAAACGACCTCCTACACAAAGAGCATTACATTTGCCACTAGATCAAAAGTTGGTTCTCACAATTTGTAAATTTGTATTCCTAATAACTAATATCGTAATGTATATATACTTTTGCAGTCAAGTATAAACACATGAAGCGTAATGTCTTAGCCACATTAATATTCCAAAATGATGTTCTAAAAAATATAAAATTTAATTTTTAAAAATATTTTATTATAAAAATCATGTTGAGCAGTTTGAATTGACTGTTCGGATTTAAAAAACAGAAATAAAAGAAGATGAAGCATACTGGAATCTTGAAAGTTTCATCTCTCATTTGAGACCGGATATTTTTAGTGAATGATGTTGAAATCTAGTCACATCAAATAAAAAATAGAGGAGATCTCATGTATAACCTTCAACAACAATGAAATTACGTATTTTTACCTCTGAAATTCATAATATCATATTCACCTCTCTAATTTTCAAAAATTAACAAATTTACCCAATTTGGTGTCTTTTCTCTTAATACTTATTTTAAATATATAAGCTTTATAGTTTACTATTTATTAAAAAAATAAAAGTATGCAGTTTGTGTAAGAAAATTTTTCTACGTGGTCGGTCTTGCATAATAAATTGTTCATTTCTCTACTTGTGACGCATACACAATGATCTAATGTAGAGTTCAGAGGTTTTAAATGTCAAGCACTGTCGGATGCATTGCGAGTACCACAAGAAATACGCACCGTATTTGATTCAATTAGGCTTATACCATATCGCAGTCATGCCTGATATCACCATCGATGTGGCGCTTATACATGGTGTTCGCACAAAAGTGTATCACAAAGTTTCAGTACAGCAAGCTGTACCTTTTAAACCTTGAATTAACTTTCGACTAAGACTGCAAGTGCACAATCCTATCTTATAGTTTAGTCAGGTATCGATCCATAGGACGGTTCAAATCTAAACTGGATTCTACTTAAATTAATTAAGTACTAAAAGTTGGAAAAGGTTGAATTGGTTTGTTTTAATTTCCTAAGTTCAACAATGACAGAAATAATTAAAATGACAGAAAGTAAAATTTGGTTTTTATCAGATAAAGAAAAGCGTTTCCAGGGTTTTCGATTTCATCTTCAACTCTGCCTCTTGGCACCAGACACGACCCGCGTACTTTCATACGCGGCCCGCGTGGCCCTCGAGTGAATGCAGCAGCTGTCTGTTTCTGCATTGTTCTTTGGTGTAAGGTTTCATTGACCGTACCTAATGTTCCTAAACCTCAACTCTCGTTTATTGGCTTAATAAACTTGGTATCGGAATTGCAATTTCACCTTCTTAGGTTTCCAACCCTAAACTCTCGTTTATTGGTATTCTACCTAAGTTATTTGTCCGGTTTACTAAAGGTATCCACCACCTCTCGATAAATGGAAAAGTTCACCTCTCGGTTACTATTTGGTCTCGCCTCACGGCTCGCAAACCTACCTCAAATACTTAGTCTGGTTGAAAGAAACATCAAGGCCAAAATACTAGAAAAGATGCTATAGACATCTAACAGTAAACAACAAGAATCATTCAATCAACTTCAACAAAGCAATTAAAATATTACTCAAACAAATAAACACGAATATTCAACACAGATTCAAACAACATGCATACAACACAAAGTATCAAACTACATCGTTACCCTAGAAACTAGATAATCTACTCAAGCATAGTCAAAAAGCAAATAAAACAAATAATAGAAGAAATAGCCATGACAAAACCCGAATAACAAAGAAAATCCGTCGCAAATCTCTCGATTTTCGCCCCTCTTCTTCTTCTCCAAGCTAAGCCGTCAAGCACCAACCCTAGGTCTCCTCCCTCCGATCCAGAATAAGCTCTCAGGTGCAAGAAATCCCATCTTATACCTTTTCTGGCCGACCTTCCTTCAATTAGCCTCTATTTCCAATTCAGCTTCTGTTTCTGGAAAAGTCTGACGCGACCCGCATCGGATCTGACGCGGCCCACATGCCTGTGTCTTTGACTCAGATTGTAGATCTTCTCGCAAGCTTTTCGAAAAGTGGTCATACACTCAAAACGGAGTTACGAGTCAAAAGTTATGACTGTTTTAAGTTCGGGTGCTGAAATTTCAGCATCATATGGATGGTGTCCTGGTCGTGTCTGTGGTCAGGCAGAGGGTTGTACAGTCCGCATAAGAAGGTACACAGACCGTGTATAAACCTTCGAATTCTAGATTCTTCCTTGGTTTCGCCCGTTTTCTGCAAAGTAAGAACAAATGCGAAGCAGTACCACATTCTAGAGATATTCAATGAAATAAACACGATTTGACAGTTTTAGGCACAGGTTTTGGTACAGAAATTGGTCAGAATTATAGGTCAAATAACGAGACATCAAATTCCCCCAAGCTTAAATCTTGCTTGTCCTCAAGCAAAGATCCATACTTAGGTTCCGAGTTGGACTCTAATCTTACCTAAATGCAAGTTAAGTTCCTAAAAGTGAAAATTTACATGAGTTGCTTTAATCATTAACCTTGAGAATTCTTTTGGTATAATTTGGATTTTCCTTGATCAATTTTGATTCACAGCACAAATTGACTAATCAAACTTCAAATTCTGAAATATTTTAATATTTGCAAAGCTAATTACCCGAATTGATCAATATTTCATTCTTTCACTGAATCTATGCCCTCATTTGTGGTGAATTTTTCCCTTTTTAACCCTCACAAGCTTGGGACAAGCTTAGGTTAGAAAGTCGCGGACTTCATGTGTTGATATATGCAAGAGTTTTTGAAAGTTTTGAGCTCAAAGGCATCCCGCCGGATTATGCCAGTACTCTTTTTTTTCTAAATTTGGGAGACGAGCTCAAAGGCGCCCCGTAGGACTTATTGCCAATACTCTTATTTTCTCCATCTTTTCATTTGTTTCATTTTTTTTATTTGCATATACCATGAATACACACATCCAATGGTATTCTTTCATACCAATGGATATCACAATCTTTCTATTTGTTTAAAATCCCAATTTTCTAACTTAAAAGGCATAGTTCAGTTTCAAAAGGCTTTTTCAATACAATTCAAGCTTTCATCTTTTCAATTTCTCAAAACATCCCATCTTAAGCAGTTCTTTGATCAATTATGGGGTCATTTCCAATTCTCAAGGTAATCCAAATCACAACCAAAATTTTTCAAACAAGTCCCTAATCCTAGCAATCACACAAATTTATCATCTAAAAATGCAAAATTTTTGAAAAATAAACATGTCTAAATGCAGATACAGTTTTCTTCTATTCCACCCCCCAAGCTTGAATGAAGCATTGTCCTCAATGCTTGAATTTACATAAGGAAAAAGTAAATAGAAGAAAATATGGAAACTTACTAGATGGTGAGCGAGGGATGAGGCGGGGGCGCCTCACTTGTTAGTGGGAGGTGGATCGGGTGGCACTGGGGGGAGCACCCACTTCTGAGGTACACGGACCACGCGATCAAACTCTTGCATCAGAAGAATCCACAAGATTTCTTTCGAGTCCTTGATCGAGCACCCGATCATTTGTGAGCTTTCAATTTCTCCAAGAGCGTAGCAATCCGATCAGGTTTAAGATCTGCACTTATGATCACAGGACAAGATTTATCTAGGTCCAGGAACTCATACCTGAGGTTAGCTGGCAGAGGCTTGAGCTCAGGAGTCGGCTGCTCTGTCTGGGCTGTTGCACAGTCCGCGTGAGATATGTCCGGTCCGTGTGAGGTTCCCGTGTGAGCTTTGTGCGCCCCGCGTGCCATCTCCAGCTCCTCTGGCTGTGGTGCACGGTCCACGCAAGATGCATGCGGTCCGTGTGTCAATTCCCCCAGGTTGTCAGCCCCTTTCTGCACGATCCGTGTAGATTCTGTATGGTCCGTGTTCTCAGTAGTCTCGTTGATCTCGGCTGGTCGTGTGGGCTCTGCACGGTCATGATGCTCAGTTTCTGCAACAGGTGGGGTCTGCACGGTCAATGGGCATGACAGGTCCCTGGTAATGAGGTGGTTGACTAGAGTCAGCTTGGTGACTCATTCGCGTCTTTATCACCTTGCTTTGAGCAGCCAACTGGGCACTGATCGCTTGCATATGCTCGAACATCATCTGATTCATCTTCTCTTGCTCGTGCATGAAGTCGCTCACAGCGGGATCAATGTACGGCTCGGGTGGATCGGCTTGAAATGCGCAATTGTTCGAGTTATTGAATGGTGCATTGTTATAGAAATTGCGATTGTTGTTGCTGAGATAGTTGACCTGCTCGGGTTCCTTATCCCATTCTGCCAGTGGGGCAATACTCGTAAGAGTGCCTCATGTCCCCACACATGACACATTGCTGTGGTTGATGGTTACTGATTGCCTTCACGCTCATTTTGATTAAAGCCTTCTGCATGGCCTCCTCCAGCTCGGCAGCTCTAGCAAATAGAGCTGTGATCTGATCAACTTTGGATCAGCCGCCTCCTCCAGCTCGAGAACTATCGCGGCCAAACCACTGTTGGTTTGTCGCCATGTTGTACATCAGATCCATGATGTCTTGAGCTCCTCAGATGGTAATCGCCCTTGAGTTTGACTGCACGGACCGTGTGCAGAAGCGGTTGTGCAGGAACAAGCTTATTCCTGTAGAGAGAAAAATAAAAGAAAAATAAAAGAAAAAAGATACAAGTTAAAATCTAGAGTTTAAATAAATTAAGCAAAATCCAGAAAATAAATGATGCCGTCCCCGGCAACGGCGCCACATGGACTTGTCGAGCGGTGGCGTCCTGAGACGCACACCTTTCATCTTCCTTTCGGAGAGATGACAGGTCACTAATTCAAATAAATTTGTTATTTTTAATATTTTAATAACAAAGAAATTGCTTATAATTTTTTATTTAAATAAATTACAATCACATTAGAGGACGTGAGCTGTTTGTGGGGTTTGTCCATTACGGGGCCTCCAGTGACGAAGATTACAGATGGGGTGAATGTACAAGACCGGCTCTTCAATTTGTTAGGGATCCGTGAGGATGAACAATCAATATTTATGAAGAAAAGGAGGGTTGAAGGAAATGAAAAAATTTCTGACTAGATTATGCTGAAAACTAAGCTCCGTCAGCGATTTAAAAAGTTGCCAGATAACTCCAATAAACAAACGCTAAAGTGATAAATATTTTATATTTATTAACTTATTCGTACTTTATATTCCCAATAATATACTCATATTCATCACAAACATTGACGAAGTAGAACATATGCATACTTAATTAAAGAGTAGCTGAGTAGAGGTTAATGATATACATCGTAGAAAATTTTCTGTTATGATAAACAGAAGCAATCAAACAATGTGAAAGGGGACTATTTCGTGGGGCCCACCAACAGAGACTGCAGAGACAGTTGGACCCGGTTCCTACATCCTAATAATATCTAATGAAATGATCTGGTCCATTAATTAACTTGGACGTATAATAATAAAGGATAAAAAGCACCTACGTAATGCACTACGTCACTTCGGATTTTCTTGCTGTTCGAATCTCTTTCCAATTTTCAAACCCAATTAGCTGAATAGAAGGAGAGCTCCAAGGAATTCCATATTTTTTTTTTTAAGAACACATAATGTTTACTCAATACAAGGCAGAGGGTGGTAAAATAATATTTTAGCAGCATAATGTTGAGTAGAAAAGAAATAGCTATATATGTGTGTTAATGAAATAAGATTATATTCACAGTTTTGAAAATCGGAAATTCTTTTTCAGTTTTCGGTTTCCAAAACCGTAGATTTTGTTTCCGGTTTTGTGAAACTGGAAACTTTTTTTGCGGTTTCGGAATTTTACCTATTTAATCAACGCAGCAGCTCTCTCCCTCAAGCACACCTAACTTTCTCTCTTCTCGTCTCCCTTTCTCTCTTCTCGTCTCTCCGACTGTCTGATCGGTCAGCATTTTTGTTCAGGTACTTTTAATTTTTTTTTTAATGTTTAATTTAGAAAATAATAAATTAGTTTAGGATATTTCAAAATTGTTTAGAATATTGTCCAAATAATTTAAAATTTTCAAAATAGTTTAGAATAATTTAGAAAATTCCAAAATTGTTTAGAATATTATCCGAATAATTTAGAAAATTCCAAAATGGTTTAGAGTATTTTAGAAAATTCCAAAATGGTTTAGAATTTAGAAAATTTCAAACTGGTTTAGAATATTTTAGAAAATTTCAAAATAGTTTATAATATTCTCCGAATAATTTAGAAAATTCCAAATTGATTTAGAATATTGTTCGAATAATTTAGGAAATTCCAAATGATTTAGAATAATTTAGAATAATTTAGAAAATTCCAAAATGGTTAAGAATAATTTAGAAAATTCCAACATGGTTTAGAATTTTATCCGAATAGTTTAGGAAATTCCAAAATAGTTTAGAATATTGTCCGAATAATTTAGAAAATTCCAAAAAGATTTAGAATAATGTCTGAATAATTTAGAAAATTTCAAAATGATTTAGAATAATGTCCGAATAATTTAGAAAATTCCAAAATGATTTAGAATAATTTAGAAAATTCCAAAATGGTTTAGAATAATTTAGAATAATTCTAAAACGGTTTACAATAGTTTAGAAAATTCCAAAATGGTTAGAATATTGTTCGTATAATATAGAAAATTCCAAAATTGTTCAGAATATTATCCGAATAATTTAGAAAATTCCAAAATGGTTTACGATAATTTAGGAAACGAACATTTTCGATGAATTTGTAGTATGGCAGACGAAGTACCTGATCAAGGAGAGAAAGATATTAAAGTAATGCAAGAGGTGTTTAGCCCGTTGTTGTGGATATCTCACAGCCATCATAGGGTGTATGAGGCTTCTAAAGAGATAAGCATTTACTTATTTGATTTTTCATACCACAGTCAGAAATCAAATCATATATTGTAATTCTTTTTTTTTTCCTAATGTAGAGTTCGGAAGTTTTAAACGTCAAGCACTGTCGGATCCATTGCGAGTACCACGAGAAATACGCGCCGTATTTGATTCAATTGGGCTTATACCATATCGCAGTCATGCTTGATATCGCCATCGATGCGGCACTTATACATGGATTTGTCGAGCGGTGGCGTCATGAGACGCACACCTTTCATCTTCCTTTCGGAGAGATGACAGGTATTAACTACACTAATTCAAATAAATTTGTTATTTTTAATATTTTAATAACAAAGAAATTGCTTATAATTTTTTATTTAAATAAATTACAGTCATGTTAGAGGACGTGAGTTGTTTGTTGGGTTTGCCCACTACGGGCGCTCCAGTGACGGGGATTACAGATGGGGCGAATGTACAAGATTGGCTCTTTAATTTGTAAATCCGTGAGGATGAACAATCAATATTTATGAAAAGAAGAAGGGCTGAGGGAAATAAAACTTTTCTGATTGGATTATATATGCTGAAAACTAAACTTCGTCAGTAATTTAAAAAAACTACCAGATAACTCCAATGAACAAATGTACTCCTATTTAGAACATGAGGAGGGTTCAAATGCCTCCATTTTTTGTGCCTCCACCATGCCTCCATTTTTAAAAACTTTAATAACTCAAAATTTAAAACTTAAAAGTCAAAATAAAACCGTTGGATATGATCTACATCATTTTATCTATGTGCTCATAAAAAATTATCACATTTTGATTTTGTTTTTATGTGAATCAATAAGTTGAAAAATCAACGTCTATAAATTATCTACATTAGTACATTTTTTACAAGCTCCTGATGACAACCAAAACAAAATTGAAATGTCATAATTTTTACACGTGTATAGATAAACTGATGTAGATCATATCCAATGGTTTTATTTTGATTTTTAAGTTTTAAATTTTGAGTTATTAAAGTTTTTAAAATAGAGGCATGGTGGAGGCATGAAAAATGGAGGCATTTAAACCCTCCTCATATAACATAGTAGAAATTTTCTGTTATTATAAACAGTAGCAATCAAACAATGTGAAAGGGGACTATTTCGTGGGGCCCACCAACAGAGACTGCAGAGACAGTTGGACCAGGTTCCTACATCCTAATAATATCTAATGAAATGATCTGGTCCATTAATTAACTTTGACGTATAATAATAAAGGATAAAAAGCACCTAGGCTAGCTAGCCACGTAAACTAGTCAAAAATTATCAATATACCCCACCTTACGTAATGCATTACGTCACTTCGGATTTTCTTGCTGTTCGAATCTCTTTCCAATTTTCAAACCCAATTAGCTGAATAGAAGGAGAGCTCCAAGGAATTCCATATTTTTTTTTTTAAGAACACATAATGTTTACACAATACAAGGCAGAGGGTGGTAAAATAATATTTTAGCAGCATAATGTTGAGTAGAAAAGAAATAGTTATATATGTGTGTTAATGAAATAAGAAATACTTGACTATTTTGACTAATAACATAACATAGTAAAGGTAAAACATAAGTTACTGGTACTTACCAGGATTTAATTTTGGTTCTTAAAATTACAAAATAAGGTCACAAAGAGTTTAATAAAAAAAAATCTTACATATATTTCCAAATATATAAAAGAAACCTAAACCAAAAACAGTAAATATACATATATGTACATATCAAAGATACTACCTGAATTGAATTACTGAGTTGTTCTAGGTTAATAACGGGTTATTGGTTACTGTATAAACTAGCAGATCCGTTATTGGATGTCCAATATTGTAGGCATACATGTTTGACTCATGCCAAAAGTCCCCTTTTAGTCTCACTTGATCGACATGTTGCTACTCCACTAACAAAAGAGCACCTATATATACACACACACACCTTTTCCAATATCTCACTTCACCGAATCCATATTCAACCAAAAAAATTGCTTTGTTTTAATTTTCCCTATTTTCTCACACCCAATTTCCATTTTTTTCATTTGCTTAATTATGAGAAAGCAATTAAATATTTCTTTTTCTTTTCAAATGGATAGAAGAGATGATATGAAGTTGAAGGTAATAGTGACGACAAAGGTTGTTGAGATATGTCAATCAATCATAAATAATATGATCAGATGAGAAGACGATCAACCGAGGAGGTTAATAATGTATTGGAACATGGAGGTTATGTAGGTTTACTTTCAACTATGGAGGAATGATTACTTTCTCGACGACCTTAATTTGTCACTATTACCTTCACCTTCATATGATCTCTTTTATCCATCATAGTTTTAAGCATAGTGACAAATGAATTATTCGGGTTCGGTCGGCGATGTCAAAGTTTCGTGATTCGGAAATAATTAATGTAGAATTCGGAAATGATTCGGAATTATCCAAATTAGAGATTTCAGTTCTACAAAGAAGCAAAGAAAACAAAAAAAATGTTCTGGGAAAAATTCGGAAAAAAATCGTGAATAATTCGTAAAATTCAGGAAAAATTCGTAAAATTCGCGACTTATTCGGAAATAATTCGGTCAAAGTTCGGACAACCGAATAATTCACCATCACCAAAAAAATGAATTATTCGCCAATAATTCGCGAATCTTGTGACTATGATTTTAAGTATGACATTGATATCCTTTTAATTGTTTACCCAACTCATACTTATTCGATAAGGTAAGTACGGGTAATGTTTTTTTTCGTTAGCTAATCAGGTGTGGATATAGATAACAAAAAACAAATTTGTAAGCTTGTTATTTCATACCCGTTATCCTATAAGATAATTAATAAATATAAATTCATATATAAAAAAAAAAATTATTCATACATATAACTATATAATTTTTATATTATAATTAGATTGAATATATTATATTTTATATAATTCTTTTATTTAGTAATTTATGATAAAAAAAATTTATTCAATATTTTATATGGCTTTTAATAAGTAATTTATGGAAAATTTTATTTATATAATATTTATCATTTCATTTAATTAATAATTATATTTTTGAAAATAATTGGATCAAAATTATAAATAGAATAAAAAATTATATTTCGTCATATGAGATACATATTGTATTAAATATATTATATTTATTTGTTATATTTTTCAAATAAATTATGCATGCTATCAATTTATTCGCTAATTATTGTTATTGCTCCGTTACCCATATTTTAATGATAAGGGTAGAGTTGAGAAGGATTAGTCACGTCGTTATCAGTTACCTCATGGCACGTCACGTGTATCGGTCACGTTACGTTAATCGTGTGGCGTGACGTGACTGTCCTCCACCATCTTAGTCACGTCACGCCACACAAATTGACTCAGTCACGTCACTTGATCAATTTTTTTCAACATTATTTCTTAATTATAATTTATTTTGTAATAGTTTCTTATTTTTGGTACATTTTGTTATTATTTTCTTTGAACTAACTTAAACTTCAAAATAATAATTAAACACGACCAGTCACGTCACGTGTGGTTAGACCAATTTTTTCAACATTATTTCTTAATTATAATTTATTTTGTAATAGTTTCTTAATTTTTTGGTACATTTTGCTATTTTTTTCTTTGAACTAACTTAAACTTCAAAATAATAATTAAAGATGACCAGTCACGTCAGGTGTGGTCACCACGTGACCCGACATTTTTATTAATATCCAAAGTTTAATAGAAATTAATTAATATACCCAGGTTCGATGGGAATTACTAAAAATACCCCTACCGGAATGGCTGGTACCCTATTTAATCAACTACCAGCCATTTTCTGGCCAGTACCTTCTTTTATTAACTACCAGGTACAAAATGGCCGGTACCCGTATTATGATTATTTTTTAATTTTTTGGCTATTTTAGGGTTTATTGGAGTATTTTCCGTTTAGATTTTATGTTGTAATATTTTATGTTTAGATTTTTTGTTATTGTAGTATTTTTTGTTTAGATTTTATGTTGTACTATTTTTGTTATTGCTATGGCATTTACTATTTAGCATAGTCATGATAATTTATTTTATTTTAGTATAATTTAGCGTAACTTAGCCTAATTTATTTTGTTTTAATTTAATTTAGCATATTCCTGATGATTTATTTTATTTTAGTACAATTCTTATTAGTTTAATTTAGTCTAATCCTGATAATTTATTTTATTTTAGCGTACTTTTGCGTAATTTTGCGTAAGTTAGTGACGAAAAAGATCTAAAAAAATAGTACCTATAAATAGTACAAAACAATCACCGCCACGGATCGGGGAACCATCGCTTAGCTGGTACTCCGGCGTTCGCTCGAACAGGTCAGACTCTCTCTCTCAGTGTAATGACATCAACCTCGGCCTCCCTGCGTATCTGCTCGGCTAACCCTTCACACATATATATAATGAATTGTGATAGTGTGAAAAATTTGATAGAATAAATTATGAGAGATAGTGTGAAATTTGATAGAATGAATTGTGAGAAATTCGGCCAACCCTCCACACATATATATACCACAGGTGCCGATCAGAAAATGGCCGGTAGTTGATTAAATAGGGTATCGACCATTTTTTGGCCGCTAGAGACATTTTTATTAATTCCCAGCAAACCTGGGTATATTAATTAATTTCTAATAAACTTTGGATATTACAAACATGTCGGTCACGTGACCACATGTCACGTGATTGTCCTTCATCATTTTTATCATGTCACGTAAAAATAAATTTTAGCATGACCAAGTCACGACGAGTTAATCACGTCATATTTTTTCTTCTCTAATGTAGGGTATAGGTAAGCTAATATTTCATGGGTAAAAAGATATCATATGAACATGACTAATTTTAAGTGGGTATGGATATGAAAATGTCTCAAACGGACCCGTACCATAGCTATTGACACCCCTACTAGCTCAGCCTCATGTATATTCCAATTGTTAGTGCCAAAATGTTGTTCTTCTTATGTTTGAAAATAAACTAGTTCATATATCTATCCTTATATTAAGTACATAGATGTCCTGATCTACCATCGGCTGTGATTAAAAGCTGAAATTTCAGATTAAATATCAGCCCTCCAACCAAATAGTCCGCCTTCTGTTGATTTTATGCATCTTTTTTATGTTTTTATATGTGTAGAAGTCTAAATTCATTTAGATACGTACTTACCATAAGTCTATTTAGTATGTCTTCATTTGATCTTGATTTCTTTCCAATTTTTAAATATCATTTAAGGAATTTTAGATTGATTGATCATGTCTTCATTTTTTTTATGTCATACAAAAAAATATTGTTTGTCATTTAATTATCTTATTTAAGTAAACATGATTTTATTCTCTAATTAAGGTACACATATAAATCATAGGGGTAGTGTTCGGTTGTACAAGCTTAGGCCTCATTTGGCTTCCTTAGAGCTCCTTAAGAGACTAAGGAGGTTTAAGCTTGCCAAACGCTTGCTCCTTTGTAAAGCTTAAAACCACTTTCTTAAGCCTCCTTTTGCCCACAATTTTAAGCTTGCCCATGTTTTTAAGGAGCCATTCTACATGGCTTAAGCATTTTGCCAAGCTTAAAGCTTTCTTAAGAAAGTTACTTTTCAACTTTATTACCGAACGGGTGCTCCTTATTGCAGCTTAAAATTTAAGCTTGATGGGACTGCCGAACACTACCAGGGAGATGAGGATAATCCTTATAGCAATAACATGAGCAATAATATGACAACAACAAATAATATAATTTATTTTGATGATTTTTTTTCTTTTGTTTCCCATTAAACAACATAACAAAAATAAAAATAAAAATTGGTATGTATCAGTAAAAAGTCAGTTCATAAGTATGTCATTAAAGAATGAGATTTACACTTGTATGAATATATTGGTCTATCTTTTTATTGTTGTATTATTATTATTTTCATTGTTTAATTTTTTTATGAAAGTGTCTCATTTTATATGAATTTTTTTTATTCTCTTATAATATGTTTCCGTTGCAATGCACAAGCATATTTGTAAAATTTTATATACTTGAATTCATTTGAAACAAGACCAAGAGATACGTGTGTAAACGGAGTTTATTCGGAGCGGATAATGCTAATACCATATCCACATTTCAATGAACCGATACAAATACGAATACGATAGTAAACGGATGTCAAAATGTAAAACCAAATTCACCTTAAACAGATACGGATACAAAACGGATAATACACAAATACGAATTTGAATCACTAGTGGAGAAACGTACATCAGGGTCGGTTAAAAACGCACATCAGGGTCGGACCACAGGGCGACACTGACCCAGCTGTTACAGATAGTTGGACTAATCAGTGTCGGTTAAACAACCGATACTAATATTCATCAATCAGTATCTGTTATCTATTAGCTGATACTAAATCTCCCAATCTGGAACGGTTTTTAATCTTTAGCCGTTCCTAATTTTTGACAATCAAGAACGGACGTTTTCAACAGCCGATCCAGATTACTCTAATCAAGGGCGGTTCTTTATTAACAGACGATACAGATTATTCAATCTGGAACGGTTTTGATTGTCCGATACTAAATTGTTTAATCTGTAACGGTTAAATAACATAGCTGATAATAAATCTCTTTAACTGGAACGGTTTTAATAGACAGCCGTTCCTGATTGTGTGAATCAAGATCAGGTTTTGTTAATAACCGTTCCTGATTGTGTGAATTTATTTAAAAAAAAACATTTTTTATATTTTGGCCAGTTACCATATTTTTGCTGGCCTATGCAAGACATAAATTGCAGTTTTCACATTAGACATGAATTAACCAGAGAACATTAGACATAAAAATTATTACAAATCAACACATATATTGCAGTTTTCACATCCTAAATTAAAACCTGTTGTTCACACCCTAAACTTTTTCCAAAAAACACATACTAAATTGATTTACTTTTTTCATCTAATACTTCCTTCAAAAAAAATTTACCCCACACTGTTCGAATGTTGTCGATGCTTGTTGCGTTATAACTAACGGGGAAGTCCTGCATTTTTTAAAAATTATAAGAGCACGATTAATTGCATATTTTTGAAGCAATTATGCATAGCTTTGGAAAGACAAAATGTATACCTTCAAGTTTGGAAAAATATCGAGGAAGCGATTTATTATGTCATGCATGAACAACATGACATAATATCCACATTCCCAACCATCGCGTTGTTGTGGGCACTATATTAAACAACAAGATATATAGTTTATTTGGATAGACAAATATATAGTTAGAAAATAAAAAAAAAAAACATATATCACATTGGTTGCTGAGCTTGGACTTGGTACTTGAAGAACATATATCAGAGCTACCGTGATTTGATCTGTTTGGAAAATTAAAAGGACACAGTCCTAGAATTTATTGATTGGATTTTAAGCACCATATTTAATGTAGTCAAATGTAAAGATATTGATTAGATTTTAAGCACCATTATCATCAAATAGTTATGGTGGGAGAAATAAAGGTAAACAATCTCCAAAAATAGACTATAAGTTGTAATATTTAAATGTTCTAATCCGACACTAGAATTTTTTAAAATGTGTTGGCAGAGTTCTTGCCACTAGACTTTGACACATCAATCCTTTTAACATGATCTAGAAAACAGTCCCATTGCAAATATAAATAGATAGATTTTATTGCATAAATGTGGCGAAAATTGCGGAGGTGCATCAAACACAGTGAGGAAACCTACATAAGGCCATGATCATATGATACTGCATTTCCCCTTAAGATTACTATAGACCAAGAGATCACAAGCTATTAAGCACCACTAATGAATTCAATGTATATATTAGGCAAATTCTTCTAGCTTTTTTTGATGCATATACCCCAAACCCTTAATATGACCTCTGTCAGCAAACTGACCAGCATAAGTCAGTACAGGGACCAAAATAAAAAATGGACTTCACAGTCATGTAAAGGACTTTAAAACACACAAAATGGACATAAATTTCATATTAACCGGATTTTATTTCAATTTATTATGAATTTTCAAAGTTCAGCCTTAAAAAGATGGACAATCAGCTAATTAAAATGGTAAAATTACCTCTAATACCCCTGTGCACATTTAGGACCCTCAAAGATAGAAATAAAATGTAAAAAATTATGAAACTTGGTACAAGTGTAGCTTAAACCCACCTCTGTTAATTCATGGCAATAAACTCAAATACTTGTTTATAAGATTAACAAGAAACCATGTGATCAAAACCGAAAAAGTATGAACTCCATGCCATACCTAAACCTAAACTAATAGGATTTTTTTAACATGTTTTCACAGTGAGAAAACCTAAACCGAAAAAGTACGAAAACAAATTCAGATGATGCCACTAGACTATCTAGGTCTTTATCTAGGTTCAGATGGATAAGGTTTAGATGGATAAGCAATCTAGGTCTTTATTAAACAAGAAAAAAATCTAAATATCAATATTACGTTGCAATATGTAACCTTCAAATTAGCATTTTTTCCTAGTCCTCCAATACACCTATCCATTCGGTAGGGGCTGTTAAAATATGAATACATTGAACAATCAGAAAACAATTATGACATTTAACATGATTACAACATTCAAGTTTGAAAAACTTACTCCGCAAGTGCATCGATGATCTTCAACTTTTTTTTATGTTTCTTATTGGACTCGAACACGTACAACATGCTCTCACTTGCCATAAGCACAACCAATACCCAATGATCTCTGCATGTTAGGTACAACATGTTATATTTTTTAATTTCTATGAAATGAAATAAATTGAAATAAATTAGGATATATGAACTAACTCCTGATGATACGGTATGAATATTATTTTCTTATTCCGATTTTCTTTGAATGCTTTCCTTATGTATTTATCGGCATATTCTCTGCCGTGATCATCATCTTTCAAGTGCATGTAACATGTTTTTGCAGGGTCCATAAAACCAACACTACAAGTAGGAAATTCTTCCTTGTAATATTTGTGTGCATACCTGCAAATAATGGCAGAAATGTTGTCATTACTATAAAATCTGAATTAAAAGTACTTAATTTTGGCATTATATATTAACTCACATCATGAAGATCTGGATAATTGGTCCAGTGAGCCACGTCTTTGGTGTAATCAAATCCCTCAAATCATCTGCATGAAAGGTTATGAAGTCATCGCTATGGAAAAGGTCAAGTGGAGTATTGATCTGAAATTCATTGTTGTCTTTCTTCAAAAACCGATCACGCAAATGCTTGAAAATTGGACCCAGCTTGTCAAAATTGAGACCATCAAACTCCTTGTACCGCTTTGGTGCAAACGCATCACTATGAACTGAGTTCCCACTTGTAGGAACTTGTAACTCTTTGCGTGGTTCCTGCAATTGGTCCAATGAAAAGTCAACATATGACTACTAGTTAAGAAATTGTAAGTCGGATAATTTGTAATTTAATTTTTTTTACCTCATCTAAAGATATCAAATCCTTAGGCCATGCCGTGAAACTAGAGCGGGCTGAGCGAAGAGTTTCCACCTCGCCATTTGGTACGGGTACAGGGGTATCATCTTCACCCGCAACACAATCATCCACCATTACTCTCGCATGGCCGGCCGGCATAAGTCTACCGTGAATAGATGTGCCTTGTAGTGATGGATTTATCGTCCCTACGCCCACTTGAATCTTCTTCCCTTCTCGGACCAAATGGAGTTTGCATATGCGTTCTCCCTTTGATGACAAATAAATAAACTAAGTCATGTAATGGTATTCTTCTTGTTGTTCACATGAAATAATAGGTATTTGCATTACCTCAATCGAATCGAGAAAGTGTGGTGGTTGGACTGACTGGCAGCTGCTCGTGCCGACTCTTGGGTTACCCATATCCATGTCCATTTTCTGTTGGCCCATCAACATGGCCATTTGCTTCATGAGAGCCTCTTGCTGCTCGTAAAAAGGTTTCATTCTCTCGTCTACCTTCTCCTCTAACTTCTCATGTACCTCTCTATTTACTCTCTCATCTACCTCTCTCTTTACTCTCTCATCTACCTCTCTCTCTATTCTATGTTGAATAAATTCCTCATACTCCGAAGAAGTGTGTCTCTTTCTTTTTCCGCAACCTTCATAAGTTTTTTTTATACCCACACGGGATCCAATACCTCTCACCCTCCCAGGATGTTCTCGATTTGGTAGAGAATTGCCTAGAATATCGTCGTATCGGTCGATGGTCATCGTGCCTGAGTCGAAAGCCTTTTCTTGTTCGTCCTGATATTATAAAGCCAACAACAATGGGTTATATAACATATTAAATTCAAATTGAATTTAAACTTAAGACAATTTCAACCATGTACTATATATCCTGACAATTATCTCGATCATTGCTTTTGTTTCCGGGTTCGGATAGACGTCGTCCCCATCTACCACCTTGTGCCTTCCGAGTTTCCATGGGACATGCCTATGTTGAATCGACATATCAACAAGCTGGTCTTGTGACAACTCACTGGTTGACCCTTGAGATGACAAATCACTACTTGACCCTTCCTTCGAAGCAATCTCCGCAAAAGCTTCTTTAAGTCTCTTCTGGAATTTCTCACCACTGTAACCTCTGGATCCCAAGAAATACGGGTACATGTTTTTCTCTTGATTCGCCTTCCCTATTTTACTTAGTTCCTACAATTGGAACAAGAAAACAATTTGCCTTAAGAAAACCAAAGGAATTCTAAATAAGCCAAAGAGTGGCGAGGTAGTTACCATTAAGGAAAAAAAATACCTCGAATTCATCCGACATGCGGTACTTGACAAAGATTTCCCAATCTTCCTGTGTAATCGCGGTATACAAACTGAAGGGCGTCTTATCCTCCTTCATAAACTTGTTGTACAATTCATGCCTGAACTTTCTAAATGCTACAGCCATGCGCATGTACACATCCTTCTTCATGACTTCGTTGTCAGGTAACTTCCAAGCCAACTGCGAAATAAAGCACATCAAGTTTTGAAGTTAGCCAATATAAAATGAAAGCTCCTGAATTTGGTTTCATGTTATTTACCTTCATTTCATGCCAAATCTTTTTCTTAACATCATCTGGTACTTCAGACCAATCCTTGTAGCGTACTGAAACTTGGGCTCTCACTAAAATCCCAAGTTGCGTCGGAAAACTTGTTGTTTCTTCGTTTATAATAACCCTCCCAAGTTTATCAAATTGAACCTCCTTGTTGGACTTATTAACCACACGATTAATTTTTGTAGGACCTCTTCCTGGTTTCTTCGTCTTCGCCGGCTCACTACCATCACCACCACCGGACATGACTGGAACTGAAAACAAAAATTTGAGAAAGAAAATATGAAAATATGAAAACAAAATGTACGAATGAAAAAAATGTCAATACATGAAATTGGTGGCCAAATGACCTTTATACAATAAATTCAAAACCAAATGAGGGCCAATACTTTATACAATAAATGCCAATACTTACAAAATTTGTCTTTTCTCTTATGTTTCATGACTGGTACGGTTTGGTACCCTAAATGATGCATGACAAGTATATTTATAATTCAAAAGACTACACATCAAGTGTTATGAGTCGCGGTTTGGTACCCTAACTGGTTCGGTTTGGTACCATTATCAATTTGGGTATAATCCAAATAATAAATTATCTAAGCTTTGTTTTTTTTTTTTTTTTATAGTCTCCTCACAAAAGTTACTGATACATATGACAATACAAGTAAGTCAATACAAGTAAAATATTATATCAAGTTATTACTTATACATATGACACCCCAAGTTATTACTTATACACATCGGTTTCTCACATATTCCTTTAAAATTCTCATGTATCTCTCGAACGGATACATGTAACGAAAGAAAACTGGTCCACACATCTTAATTTCTCTAACTATATGAACAATTAAATGAGCCATCATATCAAAAACAACGGCGAAAAATACATTTCAAGGTGACAAAGAGTGACGACAATCTCCTTTTGCAAATCATTTAATGTATCAGGATCAGTTACTTTGCAACAAATGGCGTTAAAGAAAAAACAGAGCCTAGTGATGGTCTGCCTAACACACGGTGGCAATATACCTCGAATTGCAACAGGTAGAAGCTATGTCATTAAAACATGACAGTCGTGGGACTTCATACCTGTCAATTTTAAATCTTCTAGTGAAACTAGGTTTTTAAAATTTGAAGAATATCCAGATAGAACTTTGACACCATGAATGCATTCACATAAACTTGTTTTTTCAATTTTTGACAACGTATGCATGGCGGATTTTAGATATGTGCAAATTTTACCATTTGAATTTTTCTTCTCGCCTGGTTGTAGATCCGGTCGTATGTTCATTATTTGCATGTCTTTTCGAACATTGATACCGTCCTTAGTCTTTCCCGGAATATTCAACAATGTTCCAACTAGACTATCGCAGATGTTTTTCACTACATGCATCACATCGGGACAGTGTCGAACCTCTAAGTGCTCCCAGTATGGTAAATCCCAAAATATTGATCTCTTCTTCCAACAAATTTTCGGAGCCCCTTTCTTTCTCCCCCTCGTTTTCTTATATTTCCCCAATTTGACCTTGATATCCCTCACTCGCGAATAAACTTCTTGACCGGTCAATGGATAACGCACTTTGCTATTCTTGGTCTTTCCATTGAATGATTTCTTTTTCTTTCGGTGTGCGTGATTGACAGGAAGAAATCTACGATGACCCATGTACACATTTTTGGAGCAATTAGGTAACCACATATCGACTGTATCGTCTTGACAAATAGGGCACGCTTTTTCTCCTTTAACATTATAACCCGACAAATTATCAGACGCTGGAAAATCATTAATGGTGCAGAATATCATAGCCCGTAAAGTGAAATTCTCCTTATTATATGCATCAAACAACGGCACTCCTGGACACCACAATTTTTTTAAGTCCTCTATTAATGGCGCTAAGTACACATCTACGTCATTTTCGGGTTGTTTGGGTCCTGATATCAGTAATGTCATCATGACGTACTTGCGTTTCATACATAACCAAGGCGGAAGATTATAAATGCACAATAGAATCGGCCAACTGCTGTGTTTACTGCTCATGCTACTGTGCAGATTCATTCCATCTGTACTCAACCCAAGCTTTAGGTTTCTGAAATCACCGCCAAAATCAGAAAACTTTCTGTCGATATTCCTCCACTCATGAGAATCAGCGGGGTGCCGTAATTTTCCATCTGTTTTCCGGTCTTCGGCATGCCAACTCAATAATTTCGCATCTTTAGCATTTGCAAACAAACATTTGAATCTTGGTATCACGGAGAGGTACCACAATACTTTTGCCGGAGGCCCTTCTTTCAATTTACAATCACCACTGTTATCGTTGGTTACCTTCTTTCTTATGTAACGTGATGCACCACATTTTGGATAATCGTAAAAATCTGCATACTCATTTCGGTATAAAATACAATTATTTGGGCACGCATGTATTTTTTGAACTTCTAAATCCACTGAACACAATATTTTATTCGCTTCATAAAAATTACATGGTATCTCGTTTCCATCAGGTAGAATTTCTCTTAATATTTCTAATAATTCAGTAAAACTTTTATCAGTCCAACCATTAGATGCTTTTAGGTTATACAATTTGAATACACCTTGAAATTTTGTAAAGTTATAACCAGGATACAAATTCATTTTAGAATCTTCGTACAACTTTTCAAATACACAATATTGCTTATCAGTACCAAAATTCTCTTCTAAATCACGTAACATTTGATCAAAATTAACACCTTCATTTACCACCATATCATCATTTTCATCGCCTTGCACATCACTTCCGCTATTGTAATTATGATCTTCCTGATCATGCCCAGTACCAGTATCTATGCCGATTTCCAAACTCTCGCCGTGACATATCCAATGGGTATAATGTTCCTTGAACCCACGACGGATTAAATGATTCCTCACTTGGAGGGGGTTTGAAAATTTCTTGATATTGTTACAATCACGACATGGACACGACATCACCCCATTCTCATTATTCGCCATGTCTTCCATAGCAACTTTCATAAATTCATCAACACTTGCCAAATATTCATCTGAAACACGTGAGGTTCCATACATCCAACTGCGGTCCATCTGCAATTATAAGACAACTCAATTAAGTACACGCTGATGGTCAAATGTTGAATTTAGGGCTTACACGGGGCCGATTTACAATCCTATCCCATTTTTTGAATACTTTGTCTCCATAGTGAGCACATATTAGTCGTGGTTTAGTATTTAAGAGAATTTCGGCAGCATTTCTCCTTAGTTCCCCAGGTATCCGGGGAACTAATAAGAGGAAATGCTGTCGAAATTCTCTTAAATACTAAAACACGACTAATATGTGCTCACATCCTAATTGAGACAAAATATTCAAAGAGCAGTCTCAAAACAGGGACTATCAAAATTAATCCTTATTGGATTAATTTTGAACGGATATCATGACCAAAAGGCATTAATAATTCGGTTATGGCTCATAAGACAATACTCTAGCTAGCTAGATACCTACCAACCGTAGATACATTTAATTAACTACATACATTTATCATAATACACATCCATGCATAAAATTAAACATGAGTTTTTATATTATATATACTTACAATTTTTTGGAATCGATTATGCACGGATCGAGTGACCTGAAGAGATTGTAGCACCAAATCCCTCAATTATAGCCAATCTACAAAACCAGATTTTTGTTTTTCTCATATAAGTTCAAGCTAAGAAATTTCCAAGCATGCCATGAGTATTTCATGAAAAAAACTAAAACATGTTGGAACTAAAAAAACTGAAGAGATATTCAAGCATGTCATAAAAAAATGTTGTATTTTCGAAGCTAATACAACAACTAAAAGGACCTTTCCTGAATTTGCCAGCACTATCAAGAACGGATGTAATAGTAACGGTGAGAAACTTGGTTGATGGCTTTTCATTTATCACCCAAAATTTTATGTCAAAACTAAAAGGAAAGTTTCAAGTTTCTCCCTTTCAAATGAACAGAGAATTTATGCTTGAATAAGACATTACGGATGTTTCAACTTTCTTATTAAATCGGAGCTAATAATTTTGGGTTGAATTCTGAGAAATTCTGATAAATTCGTTAGCTTTAAGGAGTAAGAGTACTAATAAGAGCAATTTCATATCTATTATTCCAAGAAAATGCTAAATACATACTTTTTTTTTTACAAACATTTAATAACTTAATTATCTAATCAATTATGCAATAATAGATTTTCTACGATTATATTCGATCATGTATAATGTTTTGAAATAATGTAATAGTAACTTCTAAGTGATGGGGCAATTAAATTTTATAAAATGAAGTAATCTGATGCAGAGTTCATCGATGGTCGAATGGTGCAGAGTTCATCGATGGTGCAGAGTAAAATATGATAAAACATTAAATAGGAGTAACGTGCCTGGGTATAGGAGTATATCATGGTGCAGAGTTCATCGATGGTCGAATGGAAGAATTTGATGCAGTTGTTTTGGCCACTGGGTATAGGAGTAACGTGCCTTCTTGGCTCAAGGTATATCCATTTTACAATACTTATTACTTATTAACAATAAAATATGATAAAACATTAAATAGGATAGAATGGGGAGTAGAACTAGGGTGCTCCTAAGCTCACCAAGTCCTTCCGTGAGTGCGACTCTAAAACCTATCGAATTGACTTCAAACGACATTTCCAAACCGTTAGATGTTCAATCTATATTAAAATGTGCTTGGAGACCAAATTTTACATTTTTTGGAATTTTTTTACTATTTATTAAGATGGTTTGAAAATCGCTGTTTTCCAATGGTGCAGAATTTTAATAAAAACAGCGATTTTCAAACCATCTTAATAAATAGTAAAAAAATTCTAAAAAATGTAAAATTTGGTCTCCAAGCACATTTTAATATAGATTGAACATCTAACGGTTTGAAAATGTTGTTTGAAGTCAATTCGATAGGTTTTAGAGTCGCGCTCACGAAGGGCTTGGTGAGCTTAGGAGCACCCTAGTTCTACTCTAGAATGGGGGTCTGAATGGCTGTAAAACATTCCAATATAAAGCTTTATTCATATCAATATAAGAATATAATTTTCTAATTTATAATGGAGGCCATAGGATTCACAGAAAACATGGAATACTGGATTCCCTCTTTAAAGTACCGCCCCATTATACATATATATCAGTGTTCTAAATAGCGCGCTATAGCGTTTTTGGACCCTAAACGCTAAGCTATGGCATGAAAATACGCTAATTGCGCTACGGCCGCTATAGCGGTAATAGCGGTCCGCTATAGCGCATAGCGTGTAGCGCGCTATTTGCACGCTATGCATATTGGGCTTTTTTAGACAATTTATATGGGCTTAAATAAAGATCCATAAAATTTATTTTGTATAGAAAAAAAAATAGAATGAATCATGATGCTTAAGATATTTTGTATAGAAAAAGATCAATAGTTTATGATATTATTATGGATATTTTGAACCATGGACTTTTGTACTAGTTCAATATGAATATTATAATTTCTTAATTAATTTGATGTTATTTATTGTTCTATGAAACTTTAGATAATGTGAATATATAGTACAAATGTATAATATAATTTTTGTAAAAAAAGAAAAACGCTTTTTGGAATAGCTTCCGCTATAGCTACGCTATTCGCTATAGATTTTTTTGTAGCCTTCCCGCTATGACGCTATAAATGCTATTTAAAACATTGATATATATTATTGACTTTGACATTATATTATCTAAATACCAATACCACATTAATTCAAAATTGTTGGAAAACTTCACGGTGTAGACCACATTATATTATTTAATAGCCGGCCCATATGTGATCTACCATTTAATAGCCAAGTATAATAAGATAAAACTTTCGCCCTTGACCCATTCACAGAGAAGATTTCATATCGGTAACTCTTGAAGATTTTAAAAACAGCCACTGAATTGCTATATGCTCAAAGATTTAAATGAAGGGAAAAGATTAATTTATATTACCTCAATCAACAGTTTTTCGCGTAGAGTAAGAGAAATGCGACAAAGAAATGCAGTTTTTCACGTAGGGACATAAGAGAAATGCAGTTTTTCACGTAGAGTAAGAGAAATGCGACAAAGAAATGCAGTTTTTCACGTAGGGACATAAGAGAAATGCAGCCGTCAGCCGGCCAAACCTAGTCTTAATTCGCTCAGGGCAGGGTTTATTGGGGAGGGAGAGTTATTAGGATCGGTTATTTAAATAACCGTTCTTAATACAAGGCCCATTAGAATTGGCTATTTAAATAACCATTCCTAATACCTATCAGGAACGGTCCTAATACAACCGATACAAAATACTACTAATCAGGAACGGCTCTTTACAAATGACCGTTCCTGATTTGGCCAGCACTATCAAGAACGGATTTTTAAATACAACCGTTCCTGATAAGTGAAATCAAGGTCGGCTGTGTAATATGCCCGTTGCTGATAGGTATCCATATTGGTTAGTGCTTAAATCCGACACTGATGGGGCGACACTAATTGTATTTTTTCCACTAGTGAATACAGATACGTTACAAATAATTATTGGATAATTGAGTCATGGTCCTTAATATACAAATACTAATTAAGAAAACTAAAAAATAAAAAAGCAAATAAGAAAATAAACAAAAGGTTAGATGGAGGTGTTTAAAACAAGTGATTAAAGGTGCTACAACATATAGAATTAATGGATAAGAGAAAACTGAAGTAAAGAAAAAAAAAATCAGATTTTTTTATTAATATCCGGATCCATATCCGGTTATTATCCGCTCCGAATTAAACGGATTCAGATATTAGATGGATTCCGAGCGGATAATCCGAATCCGTTTACACCCAACCAAGAGACCATAAAATATGCAAGTCTAAAGTGTGTTAGATTAATTTTGGTGCGTTTATATTTGTCTTTTGACTAATATAAAATTATCTTCAAAATTATAAACTTTGTGTTAGATTTGCGTTTATATTTATGTTAGATTAATTTTGGTGCGCTTGAATTTGACATTTGAATTTATAAAATTTTAAATATAATGAAGAAGAGAAACTGTAATAATTAATGGTAACGAAAACTTATGACGTGGTTTAGTTAATTATATTAATTTGAATTTGACTCATAATGCTATATTGAAACAACATGTGTTGATAATTAATGTTTCAGATAATAAAAATAAAGAAGAGTTTAGTTCAATACAGTATATTGGTCTTCAATCAAGTAGGCCCTGTTCGGCGCTTTATTGTGCGCGTGGGGAAAAAAAATTCACTCTGACTTCGTGAAAAAAAAAACCCCACGCGCACAGTACTGTTTCAGTTCAAATTAGACCTTAACCTATTCCCGTTCCCATTCCTAAGGCGTGGCCAAACAGGGCCGTAGTGTACTTTGGGAATCCCTGAAAGTTACCTCTCTCGTTTTAGTGAACCATGTTGAAATATAGTGACATCAAATAAAAATAAAGGGAATTTCATGTATAAAATTCATAATAGCATATTTACTTATCTAAATTTCAAAAATTCACAAATTTATCTATATTTATTGCATTTATTGTTAAAACTCATTTTTAAATTTATAAAGTTTCTATTTTATTCTTTACTAAAAAAAATAAAAAGATGTGGTATGTGTAAGAAAAATGTTCTAGTTGATTGGTTTTCGAGAACAATTGGTTTATTTTTCTACTTGTGACACATATATAGTGGCCTTTAGGCATACGCTTGTTGTGCATTTCACAATTAAGATATGAACACAATTTGTTTTCACCGCTAACTAATTAGGAAACTGAACATTTCTCTTAAACATGCTTGAATATTTCTCTTAAACATAACACATATTTTTTATATTTCAAATAAAGAGTAATTACAAAAACATGACACATATTTTTTATATTTTTTATATTTCAAAATCCTCAGCTCTCATTGAAAAACATGACACATATTTTTTATATTTCTATTGGATAATTTGTCGGAGCCCAAGGTGGAAAGAATCTCATTAAATTTTGTAATTGGTTTACAATGAGGGCTGAGAGGATGGTCTAACCTCCTGTTGAATAGCACATTGCAAAATTAATAATATGTGTAATTAATTGTGTATCATTGTTTTAGAAAGAATTAATATGTTGCTTATAGTTCAACAGTAATGGTAGATAGATTGGAAAAAACGTGTCGTGACGTGCCGTGCCGTGCCGTGCCATGATCAAGTTAATTTTTCACGTGTCGTGTCGTGCCGTGACCAAAATGTCAAGGGGTGGTCACGGCACGCGAATGGTAACGTTACGTGAGTGACACCGTGTCTAAACGTGCCGTGACCATACGTGACTCGCGTAACTAGCGTGACCATTTAATCATAATTTAGGTTAGTTTATTCAAGATTCACCATTAAATCAATATCTAATGGTTCTAATTACACATGACTCGCGTGACTACGTGTCATGCCGTGCCGTGACTAAATCTTTTACATGCCGTGCCGTGCCAAAATTTCAAAAGATGAGCACGGCACACGAATGATCACGGCACGGAACATGCGAGTAACAGCACGTAACTGACACGCGTGCCGTGCCGTTCCGTGCCGTAATTGTGCCGTTCCGTGACCGGCTCCGCCGTGCCATTTTTCCCACTCTTGTAGACAGCGTTTAAAAATATCTGTTATGATAAACAGGAGCAATTAAACAATGCGAAAGGGGACTCTTTCGTGGGCCGTGGGCCCCACTAACAGAGTCACCGATGAGACAGTTGGACACGGTTCCTATATCCTAATCATATCTTATATCCTAACAGAGACTCGTTGAGCAATTAAACAATGATCTGGTCCATTAATTAACTTGGTCGCATAAAGGCTAAGGCCACGTGAAAGTCCAAATTTATCAAATTAATAATTCCCCAGCTTACGTACTACATTACCTCATTTCGGATTTTCATGCTGTTCGGATCTCTTTCCAATTTTCAAACCCAATTAGCTGAATACAAGGAGAGGTTCAAGTAATTCAATATTTTTTTACAACAGATAATGTTTACACAATAATACAATAACTTTATATTTTGGCTAATTTTGCAAATTAAACAAAAACTAATACTTAAAAAAAATTGGAAATAAGTTGCGTTTCTAATAACATAGTAAAGGTAAACCATAAGTTATTGGTACTAATCAAGAATTTAATTTTGGTTCATAAAATTACAAATTAAGGTCACAAAGAGTTTAATAGAAAAGTAACCTTATATATAGTCCCAAATATATCAAAAGAAATCTAAACCAAAACACATAATTAATTTATATATATTTTTTTAATCAGGAGTTAGAGATCAAACCACCCAACACACTTTCAAACTCCTATTTATGTTACAGTCTTACAAACTATGACCACGCACATGGGAGCCATATGTCATTCAGGGGCGGACCCAGTGTATTCCGGGGGGGGACAGCTGCCCCCCCTGGATTTTGAGTTTTAGTGGAAATTTATCAGTTCCGACCGACTTTACCCTCCCTGGTTTTTTTTTGCCCCCCTCTGAACGTTTAATTTGTAATTCGAGATAAATTTAGGGTTAAAATTGAAATAAATCTGTTGCATTTTGATTGGTTTAAAATTATCAGTCAGAGCATCATAAATTACAAGTCAAAGTATTAGAAAGTATAAGTTAAAGTATTGTTTTTTGTCGAGTACCCAATTGGTTAATGAATTTAAATCCAATTAGATATTTAAACCCGATTTGATATTTGTTTGCCCCCCGGACAAAAATCCTAGATCCGCCCCTGGTGTCGTTGTCACTAGATATTCTTATAATTGATGTACATGTACACCTCAAAGATACTACCTGAGTTGGTGACTTGTTCCAGGGTTAATAACGGGCTAATGGTTATACAAAGCAGTAGATCCGTTATGGGATGTCCAATATTTTAGGCACACATGTTTGACCCCAAAAATCCCCATTTAGTCTTACTTGAGTACTTGACCAAAGCCTGTTGCTAATCTACATACAAAAGCGCACCTATATATATATACACATACACACCCTTTCCTATATCTCTCACTTCACCAAAGCCATATTCAACAAAAAGATTGCCTCGTTTAAATTTCCGGCTGGAAATTTCCTTAATTTTCTCACTTGCAATTGTCATTTTTGCATTTGCTTCTGAGAAAGCAATTAATTGTTTTTTTCTTTCAAATGGATCATATGAAGGTGAAGGTAATAGTGACAAAGGTTGTCGAGACAGAAGCTGATCAGTTCAAATCGGTCGTACAAAATCTCACCGGGAAAGATTCCGCGTGGCTTATAGGCTCCGACATGTCGACCGACTATCCATACGATCAGATGAGAAGACAATCCACCAAGGTTAATAGTGGAGGTTATGTAGGATTGATGCCAACAATGGAGGAGCTGTTTGAGTTCTTGAGAGATTAGTTAATGGTGTTTAAATGTGCTACGTAATCTGTTCATTTTTGTGTTAATATTTATGATGGGAAAAAAAAAAATCATCCATGTTAGTTCTTCTGTGGTGGTATTTCGTGTAATTTCTTGTGCAACAGTGCCATTTATCATTCACGGAAGTTGAACAAATATTTTAAAAAAAAAAAAAGGATAATGAAGTTGTTCTACTTAACATAGTAATAACCGAGTCACCGGCTGGATATATAGTGACACTGACAAACTACAAGAATAAAACAGTATCAGCGAGGATAAAAAGTGACTACCTACCTCAATTAATATTGTAAAAATGTAAAACATTGGAAAAATTTCATTCGCAAAATGAATTCCCTCAATTAATATTCATTTTGTTGTTGTTTAAATACTGGATCTATGATGGATGTTCAAATTCTGTAAGGTGGGTATTAGTATCCCTAACAGAAACTCTAATTAACTCCAGTTGTCTGCATGGATGGTGCCACATGTAGTATTAAGTGTCTGTATGATCACATATGCGGCCGCATATTCAAATCCGCATATATGTAAATAATGACATTTTGAGCGTGGCAGCAGAGCGCATACTCATATGTAGCCGCATTTAAAAACACTAAGTATAATATTTGTAAACCTATTTTTATGAATTTTCTTAATCTAAAATAAAAATTGCCCTTGGCTTTTAGCAAATAATTGTGTTTTTATATTTCAAAATATTTGTTCTCTCTAAAGTTTCCCATTAATTTACTGCAGAGGTAAACGTATAAAATGTGTGCCATTTAAAATTTAATAGTTTAAGTGAATTCATATAACTATCATAGTATTCATAATCTAGTATTATTATCAGTCTTTTGAAATTAAAATTAAAATTATATTTTATCATTAACGATATACAGAGTAAAAATTTAACTATTTGGTGGGGCCCACCAGCAGAGATATTCTTAAATCCTAATCATATCTTATAGAATGATCTAGTCCATTAATTAGTTAACTTGGTCGTATAAAGGCTAAAAAGCACATAGCCACGGTAACAAAATCCAAATTACCATATTAATTAATTAACTAAGCATTTGCGCACGAGGCAAAAAGTCGATAATACCCCCGCAGTGCGTAATACAGTGCGTCAGTACCTCAATTAGTCACTTCGGATTTTATTCTCTACACCTGATCTGTTTCAACGATTAGATTACACAATTATTGAAAAAATCAATTTATTGAAAAGATCTTTTTATTTTATTAATTGTTGAAAATTTACTTGGGAAGGTTTGCCTTACCAGAAACATATATGCTTCGGATCACCTGCTGCGCACGCTTCAAAGTAATGTACTGCACGAGGATCGTACGGTATAAGTAGCTTCAATATATATCGTGCTACCATTGTTAAAATCTGCAAAACATCACATTATCTTTTTTGAAAATCCTAGCAGAGGCTGCTGAGAACAGCTTGGGTCCGATGCCCATCAGACTCAAATTTGGGTCTGATGGGTTTCGGGACCGTCCGATCCATTTCAAGATTCGTGCGCACGAATTTTAAAGCAGACGGAAAAGTTGCGGGCACAAATCTTAAAGCAGATTGAACAGTTATCAAACTCATCGAACTCACTTTGAGTCCGATGGACATCGGACCCAAATTGACCTCGAGGCTGCTAGGTATCACATAATCGTCGTCCCGCACTGCATAGAGTTCAGTAATTCAAAATTTGAGTTTAAATCCGTAAAGGCCTCGTGAATTAATTTCCAAATTAATCCAAATTGACTCATATTATGATTGAATTGGATGGTCTTAATCCAAACTTCAAATTTGAGCACCTTACAAAATCCAGACCTGTATTCAGGAGCGGATCTACACTTAGTCCAGGAGATGCTAAGTCATTCCATAATTTTGAAATTTTAAATCGCATAAGTTGAAATTTAATTGAATTTTCATTTTGTTAAAGTTTTAATATACTTCAGCCCTCTTTATAAAATTTTAAATACATTTACAAACACATTCAGATAATATATAATAGGGACTAAAAACTTGATAATGCATTCAAACTTAACATTGTTTGCTGAGAATCAGCTTTTGTTTTAGTAGCAAAGATAATATTGTTCTAGTAAAATTTGCAGGTTTGAAATTCAAAAAAAAATTGTAAATATTAAATAGTTGGATAACTTAACCAACTTTACTAAAAGAAAAATATTGTTATGTTTTGAAATATATTGATAACTTTACTCCTTGTGGTAGTTAAAATATAATTAAGCGATTAAAATATTATTCTATTCCAAATTTCAAATTCAATGTCCGCGTTGATAGAATTTAATTATATGTTATTTTAAATATTGTCTACTAATTTTTTTAATAAGAATATGTGAGTATTCGCGAGAGTAACCCGATAAAATTTATTATTTTCAAAAGTATCATTATTACCGACAGGAGTATTTGCAAGGATACCGATGTTGTTAACCACTTTTACTCTCGCGGATACTAACAAATTCTTGTTGGTACAGCACATTTCGTGGGACAAAATCTACATTACATGCCGATTGTCGTACTAAATAACGTTCGGACGAGTCATAGAGCTAGCTCAGAAGGGAGTACGCTCGGATCGTACCCGGCATTCGGACGGACCGGCACCACGGATGACTCGAAGAGGGAGATAGCAGCATTTTACGCACATGTCACGCATGAGATCGACTGGGCGTAAGTTCATTTATACTTGCAATTTATTTTGCTTTTTTGGAACAAAATTTACATCATGAAATAGCAATTCAGTTGATCAAGTACCTCACAGTATGCTATCAGTTAGACTGCATGAAGTATATATCTCAGAGGTTCTGATGATTTTTGCTGCGTCATACACCATTTATAGTTATTTTAGAGATTTTTAGATCTACAAAATTATTTAAAAATAAAATATATGGTGAATTTGTGGTGGTACTAATTGTGAATTCATACATTCATACAACATGGAAAAAAAAGGTTATCCGGAACAACAAGCAGTTAGTTTATTAACATGACATCATCAGTCACATCATCCAATAAAAAAATTAAGAAGAAGATGTTTTAGAATGAAAATTCTTTCTTCATTTATCTATTTAATTATTTCCATAATCAGAAAGCTTAAATAGTTTGCTGATTATTATTTCTTCTTTTTTAAAAGAAAACTCAACAAGGTACAAATAAAAAAGTTTATTTAGTTAATTTGATGATGCTAGTAATTACTTCAGCAATTTTGACTATTTTGGTTTCTGTAGTACAACATGTACATTTTTTTCATTATCTTTGTACTAGAGGTTATCTAGTAAGTACTTTTAGGCAGATAATGGACTTGATGGCAAAATTGTAATTATCAAAATTATTTGTGATACAGTTACAAAGATAAGCATGCCTTATCTGACCAATTGAGAAGTGAATTCGGATCTAGTGAAGTAACTCAATTTTTAGATTTTAAATCAGGACCGTCCAATTCGAATCCGAGACTATCTATTTCGAAGTGGAGCGCAAACATTCCGATGACAAATTCGAATCTCGAAACAATCTCGAGCGACAAAATCGAATCAGACAGTCCCGATCGAAAACCCAAAAGTTGGGTTACTTTAGGGGATCCGGACCCGTGAGAAGTAGACTGTTAGGTGTATAATGTAAAAGTTTGTCAACTTAATGTCTATAGATTTTTGGCGGTTTGTTTTGTGTGCTACTGGCCTACCATACAGATAATCAATTTATATTTCCTTAGTTATTTATACTTGTTTATTTTTATATTGCATCCTTGTGGTATATAAAAGGAGAATTTTTGTAAGAGAAAATAACTTTTTGATATCAATATATTTTTTGAGAGAGATTTATTCTCGCTTTTACTGCGTAGCACTCTTTGTTTTTAATTCCACTAAACTGTTTTCGAGACCCGTCATTAGTGGAGTCGAGATTCGGGACCGAGATTGCATCACATTGTCATGAGGGCAGACATGCATGAGGCTACAGATGGGAGGAGGACCACTTATAGAGAAGAGCCATGGTATCTCGTGCGAGATCGATGGTACAGAGGGGAGTAGGAGGCAGACATAATGTATGATTGAGAGAGTTATGTTAGTGGTGTTTTTTCTTTTCTTTTTGCTCCTTATGTTTAGAGATGTTTATTGGTCCAGTTTATTTTGTTTTCAACTGAACCGAAAAAGTTTGGATTAAATGGTTCGGTATCGGTTTAAAAGGATTAGTTCAGTTGAATTTTAGAATTAGTTTGGTTTTTTATATTTGGTTTAGTTTAGATTTTTTAAAACAGAAAAGACTGAACCGATCGAAGTTTTTATACTTTGGTTCAAATCTATACATTATATATAATATATGGAATATCAAAAACTTATATTTTGTTTTGGATATTTTATAACATCTATCCACCCTGTTCGGTTGGGATATGACCCGTTAACATATTTTCATAAAGGATAAGTTAAGTTAAATTTGAAATTTTGTATAAAATTGAACAATATGTGCAATGTCAACAACTTATTATATATATATATATATATATATATATAATTGATATTTAGTTTTATAATTATTAAATGTATTTGTATATGTATTGAATTTTGATCTTTAAAAATTTAATCATTCTTATTTTAATTCAACCAAACAAATTAAAATTTAATTTCATTGTTTTAATTCGGTTGACAAGTTTAATTCGATTAGTTCAGTTATATTTTATAAAACCGAATAAAATTTCATTTTGATAATTTTAATTATGTTTTAACTGAACCGACACAATGAACACCCCTACTTATGTTTTTCTTTTCTTTTTTCTTTATACGCTTTACACCCTTATGCCAAGTATGCATATTTGGTAATTTCATTCTATGGTTCCAAAATTCATGAATAGAATATTAATATTAATATCAATTTGTTTTAATCAGCGAAGAGAGCAATAAATTTCAATGATCCGTACAGAAAGACAAATATATGATAGACAAAGATATCAAGAAAGAAATTAATTAGTTTCGAAAATTTATAGGTAAAAGATGAATGTGACATTTGATTTCAATGATCTGTGCGAAAACAACAATAAATTTCATTCAATAAATTAAAATATACTACAAATGATTGTCTTTTTATAGTTATTAATATATGTTTTTATATTAAATAGTTATAAAGAAATGGTATTATCATTTTATTGGGTATTTATACGGGTATCGTGTCGGACTCAGTTATGGGTCGAATAATTAAATCAAACTCATATCATATCCATTACAGTATCGGTTTCGGATCGAATCTGGATCGGATATAAAAATGTTAATTTTGTAACCGTACCCATAATTTAATTGGTTATATTTTTTAAACCATATCCTATCCAAATTAATCAGATCGGGTCGGTTCTGGTTCGGTTCCGGATTGGATCCGGGTAATCGAGTAAAAGTAGCACCTCTACACTCTATGACCATATTTGATTCTGAGAGGTTACTCCACCTCTTACTTCATCCCTACTCTGTCAAATAAAGAGTAAAATAGAAATAACATAAAGTAATATTTAAGTTAATCCGAAATAAGTTATGTCTTCCCTCCAAACATTTTTCGCTTATAGAAATTACTATGCAAGCTTGGGCCGTGGTTACTGCACAATGTTTTCCCAAATAACAAATACCATTGGAAGGCCTGCGCACAAATTTCCTCTTTGGAGCCTTTCAAGATTGCAACTGGGACTGACTGTTAAACTTGTTTGGGGCGGCACTTCCAACAGCCCATTAATTGGCGATCAAAGGGAGGCAATTAAAAGAGGAATTCAAGGCTTTATATTTCCAACTTTGAAGCCACCATAATGTTTCTTTTAAATTCATCAGAGCAGTTTTTAGCTAATATGTCTTATTACTTCATAATGTAAATTCCGTCTCTTTCTTTTTAATTTGCATGTATGTAACTTTTTAAAACTTTTATTGGTATCGTGCTCGTACGTTGCAACTGAAACTTATAATAAAATAATTAAAAAAACATACAAAATAACATATTTCATAAAAAAAATTAGGACTAAATAACAAATAACATTTCTTAAATGACATATTAAATGATATATACATGTAAATAACATTTCTTAAATGACATATTAGATGACATATGTGTTTTTTAATATTTTTGACATATTTTCATAAAAAAAAAAATCTCATATAAAATCACATATTAAATGACAAATAATATTTTTTAAATAATATAAAAAAACAGATAGAAATGAAGATATGACCAATCAATTATCAATCAATTAAAAAATCCTTAGCTAACATTTAAAAATAGAAAGAAATCCATACCAGTCAAAAAGATAATACAATTTGCATGTATATATACTTCTACACGTAAAAAAGATGCATAGAATTAGAAAAAAGACAGATTATTTGATTGAAGTACTGATATTCAATCTGAAATTTCATCTTTTAATCATAGTCGTTTGAGGATCAGAAAAGCCCACGAGCTTTACTACCAAAAAAGAAAAAGAAAAATAGAGTAGATGCTGTATTTTGATTCCACATATCTATTGTCTTCTTCTCAGAAATGTAATTTACAGAAAATTAAAGGTAATTTTAAACAAGTGCACTGCAATCTAGCACAAATGTTGCTCATTTTGTTTGCATCATTATGCCTAATTAAATAAGTTCCAATTATCAAATACTAGTGCATAAAATAGCCCGAGATAAACCAGTATCATAAAATTTATTTTAAGTCGTTACGTGGGAGAGGAACAGAGTCAAAAAGTTTCTCAGCAATTTAGTAAGGTTTGACCATCCAACCAGAGGCGGAGCCACATACATTGAATGGGGGTCAATTGACCCCCATTCATTTTGAATTTTTTTTTTTATACTCTATTTTAATATAGATTAAAGTAAAATATTATAGATAGTGTGAAATTGACCTCCATTCGTAATAGAAAATTTTTATATGCTTGACCCCCATTCACGTTTGACCCCCATAATCTGAAAGTCTGGCTCCGCCCCTGCATCCAACGCTATCTTTTGTCTACCATTATTAGATATATATATATATATATATATATAGAGAGAGAGAGAGAGAGGACAGTGCTACGGTGCTACGCGTATATAAGGCCCCTCCGTGCTACGGCTTACTTTTTGAGTTTCCAAAATCCTAACGGTCGATCCGAACCGTTCAACATGATCTTCATATGAATATGTACTTGCAAACCAAATTTTACATTTTTTAGAATTTTTTTACTATTTATTAAGCCACTTTGAAATAACACTAATTTGTACACAACAGTAAACTTTTCTAGACCATTAGATCAGCGATTTTCAAAGTGGCTTAATAAATAATAAAAAAATTCTAAAAAATGTAAAATTTGGTTTACAAGTACATATTCATATGGATATCATGTTGAACGGTTCGGATCGACCGTTAGGATTTTGAAAACTCAAAAAGTGAGCCGTAGCACGGAGGGGCCCTTATATACACGTAACATATTAGCCAGATTCTATATATATATATAGAGTAAGGCTACGGTGCTTTGCAAAGTAAACCACTCCGTTTACTTCGGGCTACTTTTTGGATTTTGAAAATCCAAACAACCGATCCGAACCGTTCAACATGTTCTAAACATTGAAATGTGCTTGGAGACCAAATTTTACATTTTTTGGAATATTTTTACTATTTATTAAGCCACTTTGAAAGTTTCTGATCTGGTGGTCCAGAAAATTTTACTGTTTTTTACTGTTTGCCGTCGGATCAGCGATTTTCAAAGTGGCTTAATAAATAGTAAAAAAATTCCAAAAAATGTAAAATTTGGTCTCCAAGCACATTTCAATGTTTAGAACATGTTGAACGGTTCGGATCGGTTGTTAGGATTTTCAAAATCCAAAAAGTAGCCCGAAGTAAACGGAGTGGTTTACTTTGCAAAGCACCGTAGCCTTACTCTATATATATATATAGAGAGAGAGAGAGAGTAGAACTAGGGTGCTCCTAAGCTCACCAAGCCCTTCCGTGAGCGCGACTCTAAAACCTATCAAATTGACTTGAAACGATATTTCCAAACCGTTAGATGTTCAATCTATATTAAAATGTGCTTGGAGACCAAATTTTACATTTTTTGGAATTTTTTTACTATTTATTAAGATAGTTTGAAAATCGCTGTTTTTATTAAAATTCTGCACCATTGGAAAACAGCGATTTTCAAACCATCTTAATAAATAGTAAAAAAATTTCAAAAAATGTAAAATTTGGTCTCCAAGCACATTTTAATATAGATTGAACATCTAACGGTTTGAAAATGTCGTTTGAAGTCAATTCGATAGGTTTTAGAGTCACGCTCACGAAGGGCTTGGTGAGCTTAGGAGCACCCTAGTTCTACTCATATATATATATATATATATTTACATGGATTGACAGTCTAAGGGCCCGTTCGGCAACAGCACTGTTGCCGTGGAAAAAAAAAATTGATTCTTGAGTGAATTTTTTTTTCCCACAACAACAGTAAAATTTAGTTCAACTTTTTTTTAATCCCACACCCATACCCATTCCCTCAAGGCCACCGAACGGGCCCTAATTCTGTCTGTCTCAGGTCAGAAAGCAATTGGGGTATGGACCTACTAAAGACTGAAGTGGATCCAACATGGTCCTCCAGCAACTGTTTAAATCTGCAAATAGTGTCCAATCAATTACCAATTATAGACATGGAAGAGCAGAGCAGGACAAAGGATTCATAACTGGAAAACAAAGTCTCAGCAACTACATTAATGCATTTCTCACACAGGGTATTCTTAATTTTAAATAAAGAGGAGAAAACAACAAAAGACAGAATAACGAATGGAAATATACATCATCTCCAGCTGGGATGGAAGTAATAGCTTAAAAAGAGAAGGGCAACGGCAATTACACAAATAAAAAGATGCACGATGTAATTTAACATTCTATTTTATAATTGAATTTTGTTATACAACATAAATGAATCAGAATGAACTGGCCTCAGGTTAACAATGATAACTTGAAGTCTTACACCTACTTATAATAGCAAAAGTACAGCCTTATATGCAATCGCACCATCTCTTCGTAATGCATTTTAATAAATTCCCTTGGCAACAACCCCCATCCCCGCAACCTTTTTCTTTTCAAAGGAAGAAAAAAGAAAAGAAAAACGAAAAAAAAAAATACCCTCTAAACTTTTTGTATCCCCAACAAGAACATATCGCCGTGTACCGTAATTAAATGTGGGAACCATTGCTATCAAATAAGAACAGGTCCTCAAGAGACCATGAAAGAATTATGTTGAGTCGGTGACAATGACGGTGAATGAAACAATAGAAAAATGAATGATTAGGTTGAATGAAGTTCTGCTCGGTGTAACGTGAAATGGTTTCGGTATTTTGATGATAAAAAACATGAATGTTTTAAAATCCGTAGTGTCTGACTGAATACTCCAATAGCTGTTGGCTAGGGCAAACCATCTCCTTGACCCTATTTCCATTCTTATAAATCTTGAATGTCGGTACCATTCTTACATTCTCTGCCTTGGCAACTGCTGGGTTCTCATTTACATCCACCTAAAGTTCACCCATGTATCCCATAAATGTCTCAAGGGTATTAAATTAAAAAAATATATATATTACAAGCACACGAAAGAAAAATCTAACCTTGAGAAAATTTACAGAAGGGTACCGCGCGCACAGAGCATCAAGAAAAGGAGCCATTTGGGAGCAATGTGGGTTTAATGGAGCCATAAAATGTACAACAGACACACCTACAGAACAGAGAATAAATTCAATAGTCAAGAAGCATTGCAATAACACAAACTTGTGAGTACCACCTGACTGAGTGATTTTATTTTATTGACTTCACCTTTGGTAGAATCGTTTTAATTACTGACTTCACTCCAGGATAAGGCACTTTGTTTTTTCCCATGTTACTTTTCAAGAGTGGCACTGGTTGGGACCAGTAATCATTCAACAACATACAGTAATGAAATCATAAAAAATTAGGTTGAATGAATAAATGGATAGGTTTTTAACTTTTGAAAATACAAAACTGACCAGGTAAAGAAATGGCAGTGTGGAACTGGTTGAGACCAGAGATTGGTTCAACCTCACCGCCAAACTTCATGTTAGAGACCTCCTCGCCGCGGGACGACTTGAGGGCTACCTGCGCATGAAACAGCGCCTCTGCCACCTCGGTGTCTCCTGGCAATTCTTTCCTCAATGCCTCATAGTCCTTAACCGACTCGGCCCACCTCTCTATCTGATCAGTTTTTAAGTTACGGCATGTGTCAGGTTATGACATGATGGAGTATACAACAATTCCCAGTTGCCAATTTCACATTTAGTATGGTTAGAGTTGGACCCCCACTAATATTTACACTAAAATAGTGTTGGGACAGAGTGAGTCTGTTTGGCATGTGGAATAGTGGTTTTTAAGTGTTTTAAGTTGTTTTAATGCACCAGAAGGAAGTGCATGAAGGTGTTTTGAGGTATAGTAACGTTAAAGCACCTCTACAGGTGGAGTAAAGTTAAAGCATCTACATTTTCAACTTATGACACCTTTCATGCTTAGTTATTTACATCAGGGGAATTAGGCCTTGTTATTCAATATATTTCATCTACTTCACTATTACCAAGTACCAATGCCTTAAAGTGATATAGTATTTAGTCCACTTTACTTTTACTTCACTTACCAAACGCAAGGTGCATAAATAGTGCTCTTATAGTGATGTAAACATATCAAGCCATATGTTTTTTAAAATAAAGTCATCTTCCTTGGAGGTTTGTTCCTTCTGCCATTACCTACTGTTCTACCCTTCCACTCGTTAAATTTTCTAATACTAGGCATTTTTTCAGCATCAATAAAATTTTGAGTGACTTCACGGCAAACAACAGCATAGAGACTATTTTTTTCTGTAAGATCAGTCATGTCGGACAACCATACTATGTCACAATATCCAATTACGAAAACAACAGCATTTAAAAAAAACCGGCAAGATTAGGATTTGTTACCACTTTTGAAATTTTTCTGAAGAAAAGATACAGAATTAAGCATATATAAATACAGTGCTGTAAGGATCCTAACCTTAGCATATGAGGCAGCCCGTCTGAGAAGGGCCTTGGTGTAATTTGGCTGGATTCGGAGGGCCTCATTGCAATCTTCAATGGACTTCTCCCACTGGCCTAGCTTGTACCGGCATGCGGCTCTGTTGCAATATAACACAGGATTCGAGGGATCGTGCCTCAATCCTTCACCATAGGCCAAGGATGCCTCTAGAAACTTCCCCGTGTTAAACAGTTCATTTCCCAGTGAGCGGGCCCGTGCAACTGATTTTATGGTGACTGTGAAGGAGTTCAATTCTGAGTTTGCCGGATCAATTTTCCTGGCTTTCTCAGCTGCCCCAACCGCACTCTCAAATCTGTCCAGATGGGTAATTTAACAAAACATAAGTATCATTGCAAGAAACATTATAATAACTTGTAACCTAGAATAGCTCATCAAAATATTAATAATTTTGCTATTTATATTACCAAAAGCATCTTTTGGTTCAAGTCGTAAGTCTTTCTATATTTCAGTGCAATGAAAAATTGATGATTTATATGAACAAAGAAAAGCACATTTTCACAGAATGTGTATAAACTCCACGTGTATTTTCATAACATGCTTATAGCCACACGAATTCGTATGTATTCACTATATCTTCCTGAATGATATTTCTCTTATCAGTATTTGTAAAACGTACGAACTTACCTTCCTCGGGTCATTTCAACAAGGGCGTGAACATAGTGTATGTAAGAGTTCCCAAGAAACCCAAAAAACTTAGTATCTACTGAAAAAGAAAATGACGAGTCGAGTTTGCATGCATCACATATAGCCAGATCAGCATCATCAATCTGGTACAACCGAAGATACGCCTCCGCCTTTGAAGCAAATATCTGCAATTATCAATTACCAAAAGGTCAAATTTCAATACAGCTACGCAAACAATACTGCAATATGGGGTATAATGTGCAAGTAGTATAATCAGAACTCAGAAGTCAGGCATAGTACAACATTATAAAAAATAATAATTAATTCATTTTGTATATTTAGAAACAATGGTTTTAGAAGAAATATGCACAACAAAACATAATAAAATCAATAATACAACAAAATGTTATATCAGTTGGCATCAAATGTAGTTTCCAAAATTTTCTCATAGCCAGAATGAAATTACAACTAGATAAGATATACATTATTTATTTTCAGGTATTCAATATAAATTGCTTGCAAAGAAAAATAATAATTGGGCATAACAAAGTAGATAAGGATATTCCTTATCTACTGCTGTTATGTACATTAAAACTAAGCATATAATATACATAAATTTCACACATATTTTTTTTCCCAAAAAATCATGCACACAAGCCAATGTATGTTTGCAAAAAAAATAATAATTGGGCATAACACAGTAGATGTGGAATATCCTTATCTACTGCTGTTATCTACATTAAAAATAAGCAAATAATTTATATGAATTTAACACATATTTTTGTTTCCGAGAAGTCATCCGCACAAGCCAGTATATGTAGAGACTAACCAGTGGAGAAGACTCGGCCCCAGCTGTGATGGCTGAATCTGTTTCTCGCAAGACGCTTTTCCAGTCACCTGATCTACGTGCATCTGCACAACGAGTCAAGTGCTTTTCCAGTGTTTGAAGTTTATGTAACTCAATCAAATCAGGTTGTGAACTAGCAAGGAGAAGGTGCTTCTTTGAGTTCTCAACCACACCTAACCTGTATTTGAATCAATTCAAACTAAGGACTCTGTTTCTGATGGAATATAAGATAAAAAAAATTTAAAAAAACATATCTATAGCAGCTTAGCAGGGCAGCTCAATATCAAGCAAGAGTACCCTTATAAACATCAAGAAATGGACTATGTAAAATGCTTATGTTAGTTCAGAAATTGCTACTTAAAGAGCTGACCTGGCAAAGAGAAAATTACATGACTTTCAAGCTGAAAATATGAACAGCAAATTGTGAAGGGTCATTACATAAATTTACTTGAGAACAAATCATATCCGATAAGATTGTAGAAACAAAATGGGCTTTCCAACTACCTCAAGAAAAGAGAAGCCAATCTCTGGTGGGCCCGGCTAAAACCTGGATCCAACCGTACCGCCTCCTCACACTCTCGCACTGCCTCACCGAACCGTCTCAAACCAATCAAGGCCGCTGCTTTGTTGCTCCTACAAACAGGGTTATCAGGTTGCATACCAACCGCTCGATCATACACCCGCAATGCCTCCAAGAGCTGGCCCCTTTTGTATAGCTCATTGCCGATCCTCTTCACCTCCTCAAGATCCATGCTTCCCATGGCCCGCTTCACAGATGATAAATCCTCACTGCTGGTGCCGGTACCAGTAGCAGCCCCACCTCGAACAATGCTGCCATGGCCATAATTCCCTGTGCCAGAACCAAGTACATCACTCCGGTGCTTCACGGTCTTGTGGATCGTGCTCGGCTTTGCTATCTTGCCTGACGGGCAAATGTTACCAGCTGGCAAGAGGTTGGTCACTGGTGAACTGGCAGTGCTGTTGGTGTTCGTACCGACACTGGGGGTGTTGGTGTTGGAGAAGAACAGGGAACCTGAACCTGTACGGCGGTGACCCGGTTTAGGAAAAGGGTGGGAGAGGATTTCGCCGGAATGGGTGCGGCGACCGGCGAGGGAGGAGCCGGCGGAGGAGCTAGTGGAGGTGGTAGTGCTGGTGGTTTGGTGTGTGAAGAGAGTAGAAACTGGAGAGTCAGGTTTGTCGGTTTCCAGGCTGAGAGCTGTGTCGAAGTCGAACGGGAGGTCGGAGGCCTTGTTAGCGCGAACAGGAGGCATCTCAGTGGAGTGCGACATTTCGTCGAACAGGTTGTGGATGCGGCGGTGGTGTCAGAGGATTAAAGGGAAAGAAAGCATGGAGAGATGTAGAAATAGAAATGGAGATCTCTTCCTCGCTCTCCCGTTAAAGAGGGAAGGAATTAGTAAGCAGTGATGTGTGGGTAGATTTGTAGCAGAGAGAGAGAGAGAGATAGAGCGAGACAGGTTTACTACTTAAAAGGAGATCTTACTTTTTTTTTTCTTTTTCTTTTTTTTTTTGACTTTTAGTTTTACTTGTTTTGTTACTAATCCAAAAACTCACGAGAAAACTCCGACCCCAACCTCTCTCTTTCTCTCGTTTTCTGAAGGGAATTAAAAGCTCTCACTCTCACGCCAGGTTGACCTTTTGTGACATTTATGTAGATACAAATATGTAGCAAACAACTGACAACTTATTTCCTCAAGAGGGTTCTCTAGTTGGTGGCTCGGCACATAGAGGAGCAATAGAATCTACCACATGGGATTTTAGACAGGAAGCATGCGCGCGTGAAAATCTGACGCTTCTCTTGGTCAATAATAAGTCAGATCAAACCCGTACTATTTGTTTGTTTTTCTTTCTTTTTCTAATGGGATGGATATAAAAAAACTTATGTGATAATTTTTTATTAATATTTTTTGAAAAATCAAAATAGAAATTTATATTTGTGTTGTTAAACTTTATATAGTGTATTTGTCAAAATTTGTTACATATTTAACCGACATTTTTATTAATATCCAAAGTTTTATAGAAATTAATATTTATGCCCAGATTCTCGGGTTTTCGCCAAAAATGCCCAAGCCGGCCACAAAATGGTCGGTTTACTCTCCCCCGTAAGCCGGTCATTTTGTGGCCGGCTTACTCCTTTTTTTTTTTTTTTTTAAAGACACTATGAAGAACAAAATAATGAAATCTAACACTGAAAATTCGAATTTTTTGTTGAACTTATTTGTTAGATTACTTCTTTTGATTTATAATTAGTATATTTATACTAAATTACACTAGATTAGTTGAAATTATGTTGAATTACACTATATTACAATAAATTATGTTGAATTACACTAAATTACGTTAAATTATAATAACTTCTCTAATTATGCTGAAATACGCTAAACTACGCAAAATTACGCTAAAGTAGATCGATTTTGTGTCATCTTTCATGAATCATAAAAAATAGTAAAAAAATTAAAAATAGTAAAAATTAGTATTCTACAAGTTCATTATGTAACTAATTTACTGAGCTACTTAGATTGAATAATAGAAATGAAAATCTTAATCGGAAACTTCAACTCAAGTTTTGAGGCTCTTTCCTTACTTTTTTGGCAATTTTGAATTTCAAAAAACAACATATTGGTAACGGACGCATGCGTATTTTCGCAAGCTTTCCGAAAAGTGGTCATTTGCTGTAATCGGACACTCGAGCGCCGTTTTATGACCGTTTGAAGTTTCATCGTCGTTTTTTGCCTTTTCAGTGAAGATATCGTCCATATTCATATGTAATTTACCGTATTTTAGCGTACTGTAATGTAATTTAGTGTAATTTAAATTAATATAGTGTAATTCAACAAAATTTCAAGTAATTTAGCGTATTTTAGTATAAATATACTTATTATAAATCAAAAGAAGTAATCTAACAAATAATTTAAACAAAAAATTCGAATTTTCAGTGTTTTCATTATTTTGCTCTTCATATTGTCTCAAAAAAAAGGAGTACCGGCCATTTTGTGGCCGATTTGGACATTTTTGGTGAAAATCCGAGAATCTGAGCATAAATATTAATTTCTATTAAACTTTGGATGTTAATAAAAATCTTGGCATATTTAAGGTCCGTTGAATTTGACCGTTTTATATATTTTAATTATTGAACAAATAGTAATGACAATAATACAATATTTAAGGTCAAAATTTCAAACAAATAGTAAACTTGAACTTTACTAAGATTTTAATTTGTAGATCACATTGAATTCGATCCAAATATAAAACTAGAGGAGGGTTCCAATGCCTCCATTTTTTCATGCCTCCATTTTTAAAACTTTAATAACTCAAAATTTAAAACTTAAAAGTCAAAATAAAACCGTTGAATATGATCTATATCATTTTATCTATGTGCTCATAAAAAATTATCACATTTTGATTTTGTTTTTATGTAAATCAATAAGTTGAAAAATCAACGTCTAGAAATTATCCACATTAGTACGTTTTTTACAAGCTCTTGATGACAACCAAAACAAAATTGAAATGTCATAATTTTTTACACGTGTATAGATATAATGATGTAGATCATATCCAACGGTTTTATTTTAACTTTTAAGTTTTAAATTTTGAGTTATTAAAGTTTTAAAAATGGAGGCATGGTGGAGGCATGAAAAATGGAGGCATTGGAACCCTCATAAAAATATATGATTTAATTAGACTAAGAAAGAATTGAATCAGTAGCATACACAAGAAAATCTGTTAACATTCTGAATTTAGGTGTGTAGATTCCTAGAAACACATGCAGTGAACTAATTCCATTTGTTAACAAAGTCCAAAGGGTAAATTAGTCAAAGCATATCAAAATCTGTATTGCACAAATTCATTGACAGCAATTCATTCTAACAAATTAACCAATATACATTAAATGTGATTTCAAAATATCAAAGCAAGTCTAAGAGGCTTTTGATACAAACTAGTGAAAATAATAATGGCAAATATACGGATTATCTTTCATTTTGTATAAGCAAAAAAAAAAAATTCTAACTTACTTATTTACCAAATATACGGAATTTATTTACCAAATATACGGAATTTATTTTTATTTATGATTACTTGTTCTCACCCTTCAAATTCTAGGAATAATATATGGTGTCCTTAAAAACATGCAAATGCTCTGCTTCGTCTTAATTGTGAGAAATATCTCTTCAGAGAAACAAAGAGATATTTTTCTAGAAAAAATAATGTACATGCAGATGGAAGGAATGAACTCTAATGTTATTTTAATAGAAAAGTAGAGTTTTGTTTTTCCGATTCCAACCATTCAAAATTTTCAATTTATGTATCTCAATAAAGAAACTTTTTTCATGCACGAATCAATGCATTTGATAGTTGGGATCGGAAAAGCAGAATCTAGCTTTTCCATTGAAATAACAACAGAGTCGTATTCGCAGATGGAATGAGTTTAATTTTAAAACAATTAAACTTACAATTATTTTTTAACTCCAAAATTTATTGATTTAGCTTGCAGATTATTTGTTGCAAAAGTCCTATTATTCCAATAGAAATTTGATTTATTTTGAAATTTAAATTACCAATAATGGACTAACTTCAGATTTATTTATATTTTAGGAAAGTTGAAGGTTGAACCTTCATCTTTGATACAGTGATTAGATATGCATTTGACTACATATTTTAAGATAAGATGAAAATTCATAAGAACTATGTACTTATTTCAAACATTTAACCTCTCATACAGGGGAACATTGTTTTTAGCCACTAAATTAAATGTTGGTTCCTGACTAACTTTCAGGAGGTCAATTTGGGTCCGATGCCCATCGGACTCAAAGTGAGTTCGATGGGTTCGATGACCGTCCGATCTGCTTTAAAATTCACGCTCGCAATTTTCACGTCTGCCTTAAAATTCGTATGCACGAATCTTAAAGCAGATTGGATGGTTCCAAAACCCATCGGATTCAAATTTTAGTCCGATGGACATCGGACCAACCTGCTCTCAACTTTCATATGTTAACCATGTATAACTTTATCCAACATCAAGATATTTCGTAAACAATCTATCAGAATAAAATTTGTTAAGCATGGATATATTAATATAATAAATGCCTCCTAAATGTACAACTTTATTTTTGTCTTTTTTTTGAAAAAATAAATAGCATCAAAATGAATTAGTTAAGGATTCCAAGGTGTGACAATGAACTATATGTTTTAGAGCTAGAAGAAATACAAAATAATATAAATAGTTCTAAGGGTATATAATAGTTAGTGAAATTATTTATTTGTAATGTAGTTGCATTGGAAATTTAGTTCTAAGGGTATTCAAGTAATTTAATCTTTAAAATCAACGAAGAGAATGTAGATTGGACCCAACATATACCCCATGTCTTTATGGCTCTCATATTATGACAATTCTATTTATTATTTTTGTTTTTCTTTTTGAGAAAATCTAAATGTAATATTTTAAATTTTCCATACCCACAATTAATCAAGCAATTGAAATTAATTATCATATTTTTTTCTATTTAAAAATGTGTACTCAAAATCTAAGGGTAGTATGAAATAGTGTACTGTTTGACAACGATTGAAAAAAACAATGACAGATGCTTTGAGTAAAAACATATTATAATTCTGGATATAATTCATATATATAGCGTGTGTACGTCGTAATGTAAGAATAATTACGATTTAATTTACTGATTAGTTAATAATTAACGAGGAGGGATTAGTTGACACTCTAAAAAAAAATAAAAAAAAAATTTACATACAACATTATTTATAGACATTATTTATATTATCTACATATATATCATGTCTATAGAAAATGATGAAATTTGATATGTATTTTACCATACATCAAGTAATTCAAAATTCAATCAATTGCTAAAATTATATGAATTT
>JAJGRW010001278.1:746806-780911 GCA_025461045.1 Carex parvula
AATTGCGGGCATGGATTTTAAAGCAGATCGGACGGTTTGAGTCCGATGAGCATCGGACCCAAATTGACCTCCTGAAAGTTAGTCGGGAACCAACTTTTATTTAGTGCCTAAAAATAATGTTCTCTGTATGTGAGGTTAAATGTTTGAAATTAAGTACAAGAGTTCTTATGAATTTTCATCTTATCTTAAAATATGTAGTCAAATGCATATCTAATCACTATATCAAAGATGAAGGTTCAACCTTCAACTTTCCTAAAATATAAATAAATCTGAAGTTAGTCCATTATTGGTAATTTAAATTTCAAAATAAATCAAAATTTCTATTGGAATAATAGGACTTTTGCAACAAATAATCTGCAAGCTAAATCAATAAATTTTGGAATTAAAAAATAATTGTAAGTTTAATGTTTAAATTAAAATCATTCCATCTGCAGATACGACTCTGCTATTATTCCAATGGAAAAGTCGGGTTCTGCTTTTCCAATCCCAACCATCAAATTTATTGAGATTCGTGCATAAAAAAAGTTTCTTTATCGAGATACACGAATGAAAAATTTTGAATGGTTGAGATCGAAAAAGCAGAACCAAGCTTTTCTATTGGAATAACAACAGAGTTCATTCCTTCCATCTGCATGTACATTATTTTTTCTAGAAAAATATCTCTTTGTTTCTCTGAAGAGATCTTTCTCACAATTAAAACGAAGCAGAGCATTTGCATTTTTAGGACACCATATTTTATTCCTAGAATTTGAAGGGTGAAGAACAAGTAATCATAAATAAAAATAAGTAGGTTATAATTTTCTTTTGGTTATACAACATGAAAGATAATCCGTATATTTGCCATTATATTTTCACTAGTTTGTATGAAAAGCCTCTTAGACTTGCTTTGATATTTTGAAATCACATTTCTTATATATAGGTTAATTTGTTAGAATGAATTGGTGTCAATGAATTTGTGCAATACAGATTTTGATATGCTTTGACTAATTTACCCTTTGGACTTTGTTAACAAATGGAATTAGTTCATTGCATGTGTTTCTAGGAATCTACACACCTAAATTCAGAATGTTAACAGATTTTCTTGTGTATGCTACTGATTCAATTCTTTCTTAGTCTAATTAAATCATACAGTTTTATATTTGGATCGAATTCAATGTGATCTACAAATTAAAATCTTAGTAAAGTTCAAGTTTACTATTTGTTTGAAATTTTGACCTTAAATATTGTATTATTGTCATTACTATTTGTTCAATAATTAAAATATATAAAACGGTCAAATTCAACGGACCTTAAATATGCCGAGATTTTTATTAACATCCAAAGTTTAATAGAAATTAATATTTATGCTCAGATTCTCGGGTTTTCACCAAAAATGTCCAAACCGGCCACAAAATGGCCGGTACTCCTTTTTTTTTTTTTGAGACAATATGAAGAGCAAAATAATGAAAACACTGAAAATTCGAATTTTTTGTTCAAATTATTTGTTAGATTACTTCTTTTGATTTATAATTAGCATATTTATACTAAAATACGCTAAATTACTTGAAATTATGTTGAATTACACTATATTAATTTAAATTACACTAAATTACATTACAGTACGCTAAAATACGGTAAATTACATATGAATATGGACGATATCTTCACTGAAAAGGCAAAAAACGACGATGAAACTTCAAACGGTCATAAAACGGCGCTCGAGTGTCCGATTACAGCAAATGACCACTTTTCGGAAAACTTGTGAAAATACGCATGCGTCCGTGACCAATATGTTGTTTTTCGAAATTCAGAATTGCCAAAAAAGTAAGGAAAGAGCCTCAAAACTTGAGTTGAAGTTTCCGATTAAGATTTTCATTTCTATTATGCAATCTAAGTAGCTCAGTAAATTAGTTACATAATGAACTTGTAGAATACTAATTTTTACTATTTTTGGAATTTTTTTTACTATTTTTTATGATTCATGAAAGATGACACAAAATCGATATACTTTAGCGTAATTTTGCGTAGTTTAGCGTATTTCAGCATAATTAGAGAAGTTATTATAATTTAACGTAATTTAGTGTAATTCAACATAATTTATTGTAATATAGTGTAATTCAACATAATTTCAACTAATCTAGTGTAATTTAGTATAAATATGCTAATTATAAATCAAAAGAAGTAATCTAACAAATAAGTTCAACAAAAAATTCGAATTTTCAGTGTTAGATTTCATTATTTTGCTCTTCATAGTGTCTCTAAAAAAAAAAAAAAAAAAAAAGGAGTAAGCCGGCCACAAAATGACCGGCTTACGGGGGAGAGTAAACCGGCCATTTTGTGGCCGGCTTGGGCATTTTGGCGAAAACCCGAGAATCTGGGCATAAATATTAGTTTCTATAAAACTTTGGATATTAATAAAAATGTCGGTTAAATATGTAACAAATTTTGACAAATACACTATATAAAGTTTAACAACACAAATATAAATTTCTATTTTGATTTTTCAAAAAATATTAATAAAAAATTATCACATAATTTTTTTTATATCCATCCCATTAGAAAAAGAAAGAAAAACAAACAAATAGTACGGGTTTGATCTGACTTATTATTGACCAAGAGAAGCGTCAGATTTTCACGCGCGCATGCTTCCTGTCTAAAATCCCATGTGGTAGATTCTATTGCTCCTCTATGTGCCGAGTCACCAACTAGAGAACCCTGTTGAGGAAATAACTTATCAGTTGTTTGCTACATAGTTGTATCTACATAAATGTCACAAAAGGTCAACCTGGCGTGAGAGTGAGAGCTTTTAATTCCCTTCAGAAAACGAGAGAAAGAGAGAGGTTGGGGTCGGAGTTTTCTCGTGAGTTTTTGGATTAGTAACAAAACAAGTAAAACTAAAAGTCAAAAAAAAAAAGAAAAAGAAAAAAAAAGTAAGATCTCCTTTTAAGTAGTAAACCTGTCTCTCTCTATCTCTCTCTCTCTCTCTCTGCTACAAATCTACCCACACATCACTGCTTACTAATTCCTTCCCTCTTTAACGGGAGAGCGAGGAAGAGATCTCCATTTCTATTTCTACATCTCTCCATGCTTTCTTTCCCTTTAATCCTCTGACACCACCGCCGCATCCACAACCTGTTCGACGAAATGTCGCACTCCACTGAGATGCCTCCTGTTCGCGCTAACAAGGCCTCCGACCTCCCGTTCGACTTCGACACAGCTCTCAGCCTGGAAACCGACAAACCTGACTCTCCAGTTTCTACTCTCTTCACACACCAAACCACCAGCACTACCACCTCCACTAGCTCCTCCGCCGGCTCCTCCCTCGCCGGTCGCCGCACCCATTCCGGCGAAATCCTCTCCCACCCTTTTCCTAAACCGGGTCACCGCCGTACCGGTTCAGGTTCCCTGTTCTTCTCCAACACCAACACCACCAGTGTCGGTACGAACACCAACAGCACTGCCAGTTCACCAGTGACCAACCTCTTGCCAGCTGGTAACATTTGCCCGTCAGGCAAGATAGCAAAGCCGAGCACGATCCACAAGACCGTGAAGCACCGGAGTGATGTACTTGGTTCTGGCACAGGGAATTATGGCCATGGCAGCATTGTTCGAGGTGGGGCTGCTACTGGTACCGGCACCAGCAGTGAGGATTTATCATCTGTGAAGCGGGCCATGGGAAGCATGGATCTTGAGGAGGTGAAGAGGATCGGCAATGAGCTATACAAAAGGGGCCAGCTCTTGGAGGCATTGCGGGTGTATGATCGAGCGGTTGGTATGCAACCTGATAACCCTGTTGTAGGAGCAACAAAGCAGCGGCCTTGATTGGTTTGAGACGGTTCGGTGAGGCAGTGCGAGAGTGTGAGGAGGCGGTACGGTTGGATCCAGGTTTTAGCCGGGCCCACCAGAGATTGGCTTCTCTTTTCTTGAGGTAGTTGGAAAGCCCATTTTGTTTCTACAATCTTATCGGATATGATTTGTTCTCAAGTAAATTTATGTAATGACCCTTCACAATTTGCTGTTCATATTTTCAGCTTGAAAGTCATGTAATTTTCTCTTTGCCAGGTCAGCTCTTTAAGTAGCAATTTCTGAACTAACATAAGCATTTTACATAGTCCATTTCTTGATGTTTATAAGGGTACTCTTGCTTGATATTGAGCTGCCCTGCTATAGATATGTTTTTTAAAATTTTTTTTTATCTTATATTCCATCAGAAACAGAGTCCTTAGTTTGAATTGATTCAAATACAGGTTAGGTGTGGTTGAGAACTCAAAGAAGCACCTTCTCCTTGCTAGTGCACAACCTGATTTGATTGAGTTACATAAACTTCAAACACTGGAAAAGCACTTGACTCGTTGTGCAGATGCACGTAGATCAGGTGACTGGAAAAGCGTCTTGCGAGAAACAGATTCAGCCATCACAGCTGGGGCCGAGTCTTCTCCACTGGTTAGTCTCTACATATACTGGCTTGTGCGGATGACTTCTCGGAAACAAAAATATGTGTTAAATTCATATAAATTATTTGCTTATTTTTAATGTAGATAACAGCAGTAGATAAGGATATTCCACATCTACTGTGTTATGCCCAATTATTATTTTTTTTGCAAACATACATTGGCTTGTGTGCATGATTTTTTGGGAAAAAAAATATGTGAGAAATTTATGTATATTATATGCTTAGTTTTAATGTACATAACAGCAGTAGATAAGGAATATCCTTATCTACTTTGTTATGCCCAATTATTATTTTCTTTGCAAGCAATTTATATTGAATACCTGAAAATAAATAATGTATATCTTATCTAGTTGTAATTTCATTCTGGCTATGAGAAAATTTTGGAAACTACATTTGATGCCAACTGATATAACATTTTGTTGTATTATTGATTTTATTATGTTTTGTTGTGCGTATTTCTTCTAAAACCATCGTTTCTAAATATACAAAATGAATTATTATTATTTTTTATAATGTTGTACTATGCCTGACTTCTGAGTTCTGATTATACTACTTGCACATTATACCCCATATTGCAGTATTGTTTGCGTAGCTGTATTGAAATTTGACCTTTTGGTAATTGATAATTGCAGATATTTGCTTCAAAGCGGAGGCGTATCTTCGGTTGTACCAGATTGATGACGCTGATCTGGCTATATGTGATGCATGCAAACTCGACTCGTCATTTTCTTTTTCAGTAGATACTAAGTTTTTTGGGTTTCTTGGGAACTCTTACATACACTATGTTCACGCCCTTGTTGAAATGACCCGAGGAAGGTAAGATCGTACGTTTTACAAATACTGATAAGAGAAATATCATTCAGGAAGATATAGTGAATACATACGAATTCGTGTGGCTTTAGGCATGTTATGAAAATACACGTGGAGTTTATACACATTCTGTGAAAATGTGCTTTTCTTTGTTCATATAATGATCAATTTTTCATTGCACTGAAATATAGAAGGACTTACGACTTGAACCAAAAGATGATTTTGGTAATATAAATAGCAAAATTATTAATATTTTGCTGAGCTATTCTAAGTTACAAGTTATTATAATGTTTCTTGCAATGATACTTAATGTTTTGTTAAATTACCCATCTGGACAGATTTGAGAGTGCGGTTGGGGCTGCTGAGAAAGCCAGGAAAATTGATCTGGCAAACTCAGAATTGAACTCCTTCACAGTCACCATAAAATCAGTTGCGCGGGCCCGCTCACTGGGAAATGAACTGTTTAACTCAGGGAAGTTTCTAGAGGCATCCTTGGCCTATGGTGAAGGATTGAGGCACGATCCCTCGAATCCTGTGTTATATTGCAACAGAGCCGCATGCCGGTACAAGCTAGGCCAGTGGGAGAAGTCCATTGAAGATTGCAATGAGGCCCTCCGAATCCAGCCAAATTACACCAAGGCCCTTCTCAGGCGGGCTGCCTCATATGCTAAGGTTAGGATCCTTACAGCACTGTATTTATATATGCTTAATTCTGTTTCTTTTCTTCAGAAAAATTTTCAAAAGTGGTAACAAATCCTAATCTTGCCGGATTTTTTTTTAAATGCTGTTGTTTTTCTAATTGGATATTGTGACATAGTATGGTTGTCCGACATGACTGATCTTACAGAAAAAAATAGTCTCTATGCTGTTGTTTGCCGTGAAGTCACTCAAAATTTTATTGATGCTGAAAAAATGCCTAGTATTAGAAAATTTAACGAGTGGAAGGGTAGAACAGTAGGTAATGGCAGAAGGAACAAACCTCCAAGGAAGATGACTTTATTTTAAAAAAAATATGGCTTGATATGTTTTACATCACTATAAGAGCACTATTTATGCACCTTGCGTTTGGTAAGTGAAGTAAAAGTAAAGTGGACTAAATACTATATCACTTTAAGGCATTGGTACTTGGTAATAGTGAAGTAGATGAAATATATTGAATAACAAGGCCTAATTCCCCTGATGTAAATAACTAAGCATGAAAGGTGTCATAAGTTGAAAATGTAGATGCTTTAACTTTACTCCACCTGTAGAGGTGCTTTAACGTTACTATACCTCAAAACCCCTTCATGCACTTCCTTCTGGTGCATTAAAACAACTTAAAACACTTAAAAACCACTATTCCACATGCCAAACAGACTCACTCTGTCCCAACACTATTTTAGTGTAAATATTAGTGGGGGTCCAACTCTAACCATACTAAATGTGAAATTGGCAACTGGGAATTGTTGTATACTCCATCATGTCATAACCTGACACATGCCGTAACTTAAAAACTGATCAGATAGAGAGGTGGGCCGAGTCGGTTAAGGACTATGAGGCATTGAGGAAAGAATTGCCAGGAGACACCGAGGTGGCAGAGGCGCTGTTTCATGCGCAGGTAGCCCTCAAGTCGTCCCGCGGCGAGGAGGTCTCTAACATGAAGTTTGGCGGTGAGGTTGAACCAATCTCTGGTCTCAACCAGTTCCACACTGCCATTTCTTTACCTGGTCAGTTTTGTATTTTCAAAAGTTAAAAACCTATCCATTTATTCATTCAACCTAATTGTTTATGATTTCATTACTGTATGTTGTTGAATGGTTACTGGTCCCAACCAGTGCCACTCTTGAAAAGTAACATGGGAAAAAACAAAGTGCCTTATCCTGGAGTGAAGTCAGTAATTAAAATGATTCTACCAAAGGTGAAGTCAATAAAATAAAATCACTCAGTCAGGTGGTACTCACAAGTTTGTGTTATTGCAATGCTTCTTGACTATTGAATTTATTCTCTGTTCTGTAGGTGTGTCTGTTGTACATTTTATGGCTCCATTAAACCCACATTGCTCCCAAATGGCTCCTTTTCTTGATGCTCTGTGCGTGCGGTACCCTTCTGTAAATTTTCTCAAGGTTAGATTTTTCTTTTCGTGTGCTTGTAATATATATATTTTTTTAATTTAATACCCTTGAGACATTTATGGGATACATGGGTGAACTTTAGGTGGATGTAAATGAGAACCCAGCAGTTGCCAAGGCAGAGAATGTAAGAATGGTACCGACATTCAAGATTTATAAGAATGGAAATAGGGTCAAGGAGATGGTTTGCCCTAGCCAACAGCTATTGGAGTATTCAGTCAGACACTACGGATTTTAAAACATTCATGTTTTTTATCGTCAAAATACCGAAACCATTTCACGTCACACCGAGCAGAACTTCATTCAACCTAATCATTCATTTTTCTATTGTTTCATTCACCGTCATTGTCACCGACTCAACATAATTCTTTCATGGTCTCTTGAGGACCTGTTCTTATTTGATAGCAATGGTTCCCACATTTAATTACGGTACACGGCGATATGTTCTTGTTGGGGATACAAAAAGTTTAGAGGGTATTTTTTTTTTTTTTCGTTTTTCTTTTCTTTTTTCTTCCTTTGAAAAGAAAAAGGTTGCGGGGATGGGGGTTGTTGCCAAGGGAATTTATTAAAATGCATTACGAAGAGATGGTGCGATTGCATATAAGGCTGTACTTTTGCTATTATAAGTAGGTGTAAGACTTCAAGTTATCATTGTTAACCTGAGGCCAGTTCATTCTGATTCATTTATGTTGTATAACAAAATTCAATTATAAAATAGAATGTTAAATTACATCTTGCATCTTTTTATTTGTGTAATTGCCGTTGCCCTTTTCTTTTTAAGCTATTACTTCCATCCCAGCTGGAGATGATGTATATTTCCATTCGTTATTCTGTCTTTTGTTGTTTTCTCCTCTTATTTGAAATTAAGAATACCCTGTGTGAGAAATGCATTAATGTAGTTGCTGAGACTTTGTTTTCCAGTTATGAATCCTTTGTCCTGCTCTGCTCTTCCATGTCTATAATTGGTAATTGATTGGACACTATTTGCAGATTTAAACAGTTGCTGAAGGACCATGTTGGATCCACTTCAGTCTTTAGTAGGCCCATACCCCAATTGCTTTCTGACCTGAGAGAGACAGAATTAGACTGTCAATCCATGTAAATATATATATATATATATATATATATATATATATATATATATATAGAGACTGGCTACCGTGCTAACGTTAGAACTTCGGCCGAAGTTCTAACGGGTCGTTTTTGCAATTTCAAAATCCAAACAACCCATCCGAACCGTTCAACATGTTCTCTATATTGAAATGTGCTTGGAGACCAAATTTTACATTTTTTGGAATTTTTTTGCTATTTATTAAGCCACTTTGAAAGTTTCTGATCCAACGGTGAACAGTAAAAAACAGCCAAATTTTCTGGACCACCGGATCAGAATTTTCAAAGTGGCTTAATAAATAGCAAAAAAATTCCAAAAAATGTAAAATTTGGTCTCCAAGCACATTTCAATATAGAGAACATGTTGAACGGTTCGGATGGGTTGTTTGGATTTTGAAATTGCAAAAAGTGACCCGTTATAACTTCGGCCGAAGTTCTAACGTTATTACATTAGCCAGTCTCTATATATATATATATATATATATAGAGGTTGGCTATTGTGCTTCCATAAGCATATGCCCACATATGCTTATAACTCATTTTTGCGTTTTCAATGTTCAAATAGTCGATCCGAACCGTTCATCTTGTTCTCCATATTAATATGTGCTTGGAGACTAAATTTTACATTTTTCTGAATTTTTTTACTATTTATTAAGCCACTTGAAAATTGCTGATCTGGGTGAACAGTAAAACAATGTTTCCAAAATTCTGGACCATATGATCAGCAATTTTCAAAGTGGCTTAATAAATAGTAAAAAAATTCAGAAAAATGTAAAATTTGGTCTCTAAGCACATATTAATATGGAGAACAAGATGAACGGTCGGATCGACCATTTGAACATTGGAAACGCAAAAATGCTTATTTAAGCATATGTGGGCATATGCTTATATAAGCATAATAGCCAAGCACTATATATATATATATATATATATATATATATATATATATATATATATATATATATAGAGAGAGAGAGAGAGAGAGAGAGAGAGAGAGGCTAATATCAAAATGTTTGCACCAAGCCTCTCGTGCAATCAAGTTATTTTCGGGTTTTCAAAGTTCAAACGGTCGAGCCTAACCGTTAGATGTTAAATTTATATTAAAATATGTTTGGAGACCAAATTTTACATTTTTTGGATTTTTTTTGCTATTTATTAAGCCACTTTGAAAATTGCTGATCCGGATGACCAGTAAAAACAGTGCAACTAAATTCTGGACCATGTGATCAGTAATTTTCAAAGTGGCTTAATAAATAGCAAAAAAATTCCAAAAAAATATAAAATTTGGTCTCCAAGCAGATTTTAATATAGAGATCACATCTAATGGTTCGGATCGACCGTTTGGACATTGAAAATCCGAAAACGACTTGGTTGCACGAGAGAACTTGGTGCAAACGTTTTGATATTAGCCTCTCTCTCTCTATATATCCAATAATGGTAGACAAAAGATGGCGTTGGATGGTCAAATCTTACTAAATTGCTGAGAAACTTTTTGACTCTGTTCCTCTCCCACGTAACGACTTAAAATAAATTATGATACTGGTTAATCTCAGGCTATTTTATGCACTAGTATTAGATAATTGGAACTTATTAATTAGGCATAATGATGCAAACAAAATGAGCTGAAGTATGATGTATCATGTGACGAGTGACGACTACATTTGTGCTAGATTGCAGTGCACTCGTTTAAATTTACCTTTAATTTTCTGTAAATTACATTTGTGAGAAGAAGACAATAGATATGTGGAATCAAAATACAGCATCTACTCTATTTTTCTTTTTCTTTTTTGGTAGTAAAGCCCGTGGGCTTTTCTAATCCTCCAACGACTATGATAAAAAAAAATTTTAGATTGAATATCAGTCCTCCAATCAAATAATTTGTCCTTTTTTTTTCTGATTCTATGCATCTTTTTTATTTTTTTTACGTGTAGAAGTATATATACATGCAAATTGTATTATCTTTCTGACTGGTATGGATTTCTTTCTATTTTTAAATGTTAGTTAAGGAATTTTTAATTGATTGATAATTGATTGGTCATATCTTCATTTCTATCTATTTTTTATATTATTTAAAAAATATTTTGTCATTTAATATGTTATTTTGTATAAGATTTTTTTTATGAAAATATGTCAAAAATATCAAAAAACACATGTCATCTAATATGTCATTTAAGAAATGTTATTTATATGCATATATCATTTAAGAAATGTTATTTGTTATTTAGTCTTAATTGTTTTACGAAAATTGTTTTAAAAAATGTTATTTGCAACGCACGAGCACGATACTAATAAGAGTTTTAAAAAGTTACATACATGCAAATTAAAAAGAAACAGACGGATATTTACATTATGAAGTAATAAGACACATTAACTAAAAACTGCTCTGATGAATTTAAAAGAAACATTATGGTGGCTTCAAAGTTGGAAATGTAAAAGCCTTGAATTCCTCTTTTAATTGCCTCCCTTTGATCGCCAATTAATGGGCTGTTGGAAGTGCAGTTGCAATCTTGAAAGGCTCCAAAGAGGAAATTTGTGCGCAGGCCTTCCAATGGTACTTGTTATTTGTGAAAACATTGTGCAGTAACCACGGCCCAAGCTTGGATAGTAATTTCTATAAACGAAAATGTGGAATAAAATTAATATGTTTGGACAGAAAAAATAACTTATTTCATATAACTCAAATATTACTCTATGTTATTCTTATTTTACTTTTTATTTGACAGATTAAGTATGAACTAAGAGGTGGAGTAACCTCTCACAATCAAATATGGTCATAGAGTGTAGAGGTGCTACTTTTACTCGATTACCCGGATCTAATCCGGAACCGACCCGGATCTGATTAATTTGGATAGGGTATGGTTTAAAAAATATAACCGGTTAAATTATAGGTACGGTTACAAAATTAATAATTTAATATCCGATCCGGATCCAACTCGAAACCGATACTGTAATGGATATGATATGAGATTGATTTAATTATCCGACCCATAACTGAACCCAACACAATACCCGTATAAATATCCGATAAAATGATAATACCATTTCTTTATAACTATTTAATATAAAAACATATATTAATAACTATAAAAAGACAATCATTTGTAGTTTACTTTAATTTCTTGAATGATTTATTGTTTTTTTAGCACAAATCATTGAAATCAAATGTCATGTTCACCTTTTACCTATAAATTTTCGAAACTAATTAATTTCTTTCTTGATTGCTTTGTCTACCATATATTTGTCTTTCTGCACGGATCATTGACATTTATTGCTCTCTTCGCTGATTGAAACAAATTGATATTAATATTCTATTCATGAATTTTTGAAACCATAGAATGAAATCACCAAATATGCATACTTGGCATAAGGGTGTAAAGCGTATAAAGAAAAAAAGAAAAGAAAAACATAAGTAGGGGTGTTCATTGTGTCGGTTGAGTTAAAACATAATTAAAATTATCAAACTGAAATTTTATTCGGTTTTATAAAATATAACTGAACTAATCAAATTAAACTTGTCAACCGAATTAAAACAATGAAATTAAATTTTAATTTGTTTGGTTGAATCAAAATAAGAATGATTAAATTTTTAAAGATCAAAACTCAATACATATACAAATACATTTAATAATTATAAAACTAAATATCAATTATATATATTATAAATAAGTTGTTGACATTGCACATATTGTTCAATTTTATACAAAATTTCAAATTTAACTTAACTTATCCTTTATGAAAATATGTTAACGGGTCATATCCCAACCGAACAGGGTGGATAGATGTTATAAAATATCCAAAACAAAATATAAGTTTTTGATATTCCATATATTATATATAATGTATAGATTTGAACCAAAGTATAAAAACTTCGATCGGTTCAGTCTTTTCTGTTTTAAAAAATCTAAACTGACCAAATATAAAAATCCAAACTAATTCTAAAATTCAACCGAACTGATCCATTTAAACCGATAAACCGAACCAATTTAATCCAAACTTTTTCGGTTCAGTTGAAAACAAAATAACTGGACCAATAAACATCTCTAAACATAAGGAGCAAAAAGAAAAGAAAAAACACCACTAACATAACTCTCTCAATCATACATTATGTCTGCCTCCTACTCCCCTCTGTACCATCGATCTCGCACGAGATACCATGGCTCTTCTCTATAAGTGGTCCTCCTCCCATCTGTAGCCTCATGCATGTCTGCCCTCATGGCAATGTGATGCAATCTCGGTCCCGAATCTCGACTCCGCTAATGACGGGTCTCGAAAATAGTTTAGTGGAATTAGAAACAAAGAGTACTAAGTTGCAAAAGCGAGAATAAATCTCTCTCAGAAAATATATTGATATCCAAAAGATATTTTCTCTTACAAAAGCTCTCTTTCTATAGGCCACAAGAAGTAATTAATTTGTAATATAAAAATACACAAGCATAAATAACTACTTAGGAAATATAAATTGGTTATACACAAAACAAACCGCCAAAAATCTATGGACATTAAGTTGACAAACTTTTACATTATACACCTAACGGCTATGTTACTCGGATACTTCAAACTGGGACCCGTACCTGTATCGGGTGCGTATCGGATACGGATACGGGTACGATACGGACCCGATACGTACTGAATACGCCAGCTGGCGTATCAGACGACGTGGCGTATCCTTAACCGACTGATACGGTCGCCGATACGCGTTGAAACGCACCGATACGGTTCTTGGTGTTTGGACACGCCCCCGATACTAGTCCGCTCCATGCACCGCACCTAGACAGCCCAATACTGCTCCGTGCACCGCGCATAGACCCAAACCACCCAATACTGCTCTGTGCACCGCGCATAGACCCAAAGCTAAAATTTTTTTTTGCGCCAAGCAAGAATCGAACCCACGTTAGATGCTCAACAACATGATGCTTTACCACCACAACCACTCATCTTTCTTGTTAGAAGAGAGTAGGTTTAATATTTAATGTTATCCTTGTGTTATTGTACCCATATTTTTATATTTAATTTATATAATACTTAATAATATAATTAAAATAATATATATATATATATATATATATATATATATATAGAGCTTGGCTACTATGCTTATATAAGCAAAAGCCCACATATGCTTAAATGAGCATTTTTGCGTTTCCAATGTTCAAATGGTTGATCCGACCGTTCATCTTGTTCTCCATATTAATATGTGCTTGGAGACTAAATTTTACATTTTTCTGAATTTTTTTACTATTTATTAAGCCACTTTGAAAGTTTCTGATCTGGTGGTCCAGAATTTTGGAAACACTGTTTTTACTGTTCACCCAGATCAGCAATTTTCAAAGTGGCTTAATAAATAGTAAAAAAATTCAGAAAAATGTAAAATTTAGTCTCCAAGCACATATTAATATGGAGAACAAGATGAACGGTCGGATCGACCATTTGAACATTGGAAACGCAAAAATGAGTTATAAGCATATGGGGGCTTTTGCTTATATAAGCATAGTAGCCAAGCTCTATATATATATATATATATATATATATAGAGTAAGGCTACGGTGCTTTGCAAAGTAAACCACCCCGTTTACTTCGGGCTACTTTTTGGATTTTGAAAATCCAAACAACCGATCCGAACCGTTCAACATGTTCTAAACATTGAAATGTGCTTGGAGACCAAATTTTACATTTTTTGGAATTTTTTTACTATTTATTAAGCCACTTTGAAAATCGCTGATCCGACGGCAAATAGTAAAAAACAGTAAAATTTTCTGGACCACCGGATCAGAAACTTTCAAAGTGGCTTAATAAATAGTAAAAAAATTCAAAAAAAATGTAAAATTTGGTCTCCAAGCACATTTCAATGTTTAGAACATGTTGAACGGTTCGGATCGGTTGTTTGAATTTTCAAAATCCAAAAAGTAGTCCGAAGTAAACGGGGTGGTTTACTTTGCAAAGCACCGTAGCCTTACTCTATATATATATATATATAATAGGCATATTGTATCGGAGATTTTTGAAAATTACCATATCGCCGTATCCGTATTCATGCAACATAGCCTAACGGTCTACTTCTCACTTGGTCAGAGAAGGCATGCTTATCTTTGTAACTGTATCACAAATATTTTGATAATTACAATTTTGCCATCAAGCCCATTATCTGCCTAAAATTACGTACTAGATAACCTCTAGTCAAAGATAATGAAAAAAAAATGTACATTCTGTACTACAGAAACCAAAATAGTCAAAATTGCTGAAGTAATTACTAGCATCATCAAATTAACTAAATAAACTTTTTTAATTGTACCTTGTTGAGTTTTCTTTTAAAAAAGAAGAAGATAATTAATAATCAGCAAACTAAGCTTTCTGATTATGGAAATAATTAAATAGATAAATGAAGAAAGAATTTTCATTCTAAAACATCTTCTTCTTAATTTTTTTATTGGATGATGTGACTGATGATGTCATGTTAATAAACTAACTGCTTGTTGTTCCGGATAACCTTTTTTTCCATGTTGTATGAATGTATGAATTCACAATTAGTACCACCACAAATTCACCATATATTTTATTTTTAAATAATTTTGTAGATCTAAAAATCTCTAAAATAACTATAAATGGTGTATGACGCAGCAAAAATCATCAGAACCTCTGAGATATATACTTCATGCAGCGTAAAATGCTGCTATCTCCCTCTTCGAGTCATCCGTGGTGCCGGTCCGTCCGAATGCCGGGTACGATCCGAGCGTACTCCCTTTTGAGCTAGCTCTATGACTCGTCCGAACGTTATTTAGTACGACAATCGGCATGTAATGTAGATTTTGTCCCACGAAATGTGCTGTACCAACAAGAATTTGTTAGTATCCGCGAGAGTAAAAGTGGTTAACAACATCGGTATCCTTGCAAATACTCCTGTCGGTAATAATGATACTTTTGAAAATAATAAATTTTATCGGGTTACTCTCGCGAATACTCACATATTCTTATTAAAAAAATTAGTAGACAATATTTAAAATAACATATAATTAAATTCTATCAACGCGGACATTGAATTTGAAATTTGGAATAGAATAATATTTTAATCGCTTAATTATATTTTAACTGCCACAAGGAATAAAGTTATCAATATATTTGAAAACCAAACAATATTTTTCTTTTAATAAAAGAGATCAAGTTATCCAACTATTTAATATTTATAAGAAATTTTTATTTGAATTTCAAACCTGCAAATTTTATCAGAACAATATTATCTTTGCTACTAAAACAAAAGCTGATTCTCAGCAAACAATGTTAAGTTTGAATGCATTATCAAGTTTTTAGTCCCTATTATATATTATCTGAATGTGTTTGTAAATGTATTTAAAATTTTATTCGCTTAAAATGAGTTAGTTACGGAACAATCAGACAATCTTTTAGCAATCACAAGTAGGGGTGTTCATTGGGTCCGGGTTTAGTCGGTTTTGAACCGAACCGAATTAGTTTGGACCAAACAGTTCGGTTCGGTTTGAAAATTTTGAAAACCGAAATAACCGAACTGACCGAAATTTTATATATTATGAATTTGGTCCGGACCGCCCCGGTTTATTTCTTAATACCCCGGTATATTTCTTAATCAATTGCTTTAAATACTTCGGTTTATTTCTTAATATCCCGATTTATTTCTAAATACCTCGGTTTATTTCTTAATATACTTCGGTTTATTATAAATCAATTGCTTTAAATAAAAAAATTAATATATTTCAGTTTGAACCGAATAAACCGAAATAAAATTTTGGTTTGGTTCGGTTCGGTTGCAATGCTAAATCGGTTCGGTTTAGTTTGCTTTTGAAACAGAATTATAACTTTGGTTTGCCTAGTTCGGTTCGGTTTCAACCGAACCGAACCGATGAACACCCCTAATCACAAGAGAACTCGCATGTATCCATGCACTGTCCAACACAGATATACATAGAAATCAAATTACAAGGACAAAATGAAATCTTAACCATTAGACTACAAGCACACATTTAACATTTTATAAAGAGGGCTAAAGTATATTAAAACTTTAACAAAATGAAAATTCAATTAAATTTCAACCTATGCGATTTAAAATTTCAAAATTATGGAATGACTTGGCATCTCCTGGACTAAGTGTAGATCCGCTCCTGAATACAGGTCTGGATTTTGTAAGGTGCTCAAATTTGAAGTTTGGATTAAGACCATCCAATTCAATCATAATATGAGTCAATTTGGATTAATTTGGAAATTAATTCACGAGGCCTTTACGGATTTAAACTCAAATTTTGAATTACTGAACTCTATGCAGTGCGGGACGACGATTATGTGATACCTAGCAGCCTCGAGGTCAATTTGGGTCCGATGTCCATCGGACTCAAAGTGAGTTCGATGAGTTTGATAACTGTTCAATCTGCTTTAAGATTTGTGCCCGCAACTTTTCCGTCTGCTTTAAAATTCGTGCGCACGAATCTTGAAATGGATCGGACGGTTCCGAAACCCATCGGACCCAAATTTGAGTCTGATGGGCATCGGACCCAAGCTGTTCTCAGCAGCCTCTGCTAGGATTTTCAAAAAAGATAATGTGATGTTTTGCAGATTTTAACAATGGTAGCACGATATATATTGAAGCTACTTATACCGTACGATCCTCGTGCAGTACATTACTTTGAAGCATGCGCAGCAGGTGATCCGAAGCATATATGTTTCTGGTTTTTGTACCAGAAAAGCAACAGGGTCAAAGACACTGGTGAGACTAAAAGGGGGACTTTTCTGGTAAGGCAAACCTTCCCAAGTAAAATTTCAACAATTAATAAAATAAAAAGATCTTTTCAATAAATTGATTTTTTCAATAATTGTGTAATCTAATCGTTGAAACAGATCAGGTGTAGAGAATAAAATCCGAAGTGACTAATTGAGGTACTGACGCACTGTATTACGCAATGCGGGGGTATTATCGACTTTTTGCCTCGTGCTCAAATGCTTAATTAATTAATTAATATGGTAATTTGGATTTTGTTACCGTGGCTAGGTGCTTTTTAGCCTTTATACGACCAAGTTAATTAATTAATGGACTAGATCATTCTATAAGATATGATTAGGATTTAAGAATATCTCTGCTGGTGGGCCCCACGAAATAGTTAAATTTTTACTCTGTATATCATTAATGATAAAATATAATTTTAATTTTAATTTCAAAAGACTGATAATAATACTAGATTATGAATACTATGATAGTTATATGAATTCACTTAAACTATTAAATTTTAAATGGCACACATTTTGTACTTTTACCTCTGCAGTAAATTAATGGGAAACTTTAGAGATAACAAATATTTTGAAATATAAAAACACAATTATTTGCTAAAAGCCAAGGGCAATTTTTATTTTAGATTAAGAAAATTCATAAAAATAGGTTTACAAATATTATACTTAGTGTTTTTAAATGCGGCTACATATGAGTATGCGCTCTGCTGTCACGCTCAAAATGTCATCAGTTACATATATGTGGATTTGAATATGCAACCGCATATGCAATCATACAGACATTTAATACTACATGTGGCATCATCCATGCAGACACCTGGAGTTGATTAGAGTTTCTGTTAGGGGTACTAATACCGGCCTTATAGAATTTGAACATCCATCATAGATCCAGTATTTAAACAACAACAAAATGAATATTAATTGAGGGAATTCATTTTGCGAATGAAATTTTTCCAATGTTTTACATTTTTACAATATTAATTGAGGTAGGTAGTCACTTTTTATCCTCGCTGATACTGTTTTATTCTTGTAGTTTGTCAGTGTCACTATATATCCAGCCGGTGACTCAGTTATTACTATGTTAAGTAGAACAACTTCATTATCCTGTTTTTTTTTTGTAAAATATTTGTTCAACTTCCGTGAATGATAAATGGCACTGTTGCACAAGAAATTACAGGAAATACCACCACAGAAGAACTAACATGGATGATTTTTTTTTTCCACCATAAATATTAACACAAAAATGAACAGATTACGTAGCACATTTAAACACCATTAACTAATCTCTCAAGAACTCAAGCAGCTCCTCCATTGTTGGCATCAATCCTACATAACCTCCATTATTAACCTTGGTGGATTGTCTTCTCATCTGATCGTATGGATAGTCGGTCGACATGTCGGAGCCTATAAGCCACGCGGAATCTTTCCCGGTGAGATTTTGTACGACCGATTTGAACTGATCAGCTTCTGTCTCGACAACCTTTGTCACTATTACCTTCACCTTCATATGATCCATTTGAAAGAAAAAAAAAACAATTAATGGCTTTCTCAGAAGCAAATGCAAAAATGACAATTGCGAGTGAGAAAATTAAGGAAATTTCCAGCCGGAAATTTAAACGAGGCAATCTTTTTGTTGAATATGGCTTTGGTGAAGTGAGAGATATAGGAAAGGGTGTGTATGTGTGTGTATATATATATATAGGTGCGCTTTTGTATGTAGATTAGCAAGAGTCCGGATCCCCTAAAGTAACCCAATTTTTGAGTTTAGACGTGTACGGTGCCTATTCGGTGGTAGCGTAGGGGCCAGTATTATTTGTGGGGTCCAGGTTCTTTAAGATTCGTGTTAGAGCACCTTGGACGGTTTGGATCAAAACTCAAAAATTGGGTTACTGCACTGGATCTGAATTCGATTAGCAACAGGCTTTGGTCAAGTACTCAAGTAAGACTAAATGGGGATTTTTGGGGTCAAACATGTGTGCCTAAAATATTGGACATCCCATAACGGATCTACTGCTTTGTATAACCATTAGCCCGTTATTAACCCTGGAACAAGTCATCAACTCAGGTAGTATCTTTGAGGTGTACATGTACATCAATTATAAGAATATCTAGTGACAACGACACCAGGGGCGGATCTAGGATTTTTGTCCGGGGGGCAAACAAATATCAAATCGGGTTTAAATATCTAATTGGATTTAAATTCATTAACCAATTGGGTACTCGACAAAAAATAATACTTTAACTTATACTTTCTAATACTTTGACTTGTAATTTATGATGCTCTGACTGATAATTTTAAACCAATCAAAATGCAACAGATTTATTTCAATTTTAACCCTAAATTTAACTCGAATTACAAATTAAACGTTCAGAGGGGGGCAAAAAAAAACCAGGGAGGGTAAAGTCGGTCGGAACTGATAAATTTCCACTAAAACTCAAAATCCAGGGGGGCAGCTGCCCCCCTCTCCCTGGAATACACTGGGTTCGCCCCTAAATGACACATGGCTCCCATGTGCGTGGTCATAGTTTGTAAGACTGTAACATAAATAGGGGTTTGAAAGTGTGTTGGGTGGTTTGATCTCTAACTCCTGATTAAAAAAATATATATAAATTAATTATGTGTTTTGGTTTAGATTTCTTTTGATATATTTGGGACTATATATAAGGTTATTTTTCTATTAAACTCTTTGTGACCTTAATTTGTAATTTTATGAACCAAAATTAAATTCTTGATTAGTACCAATAACTTATGGTTTACCTTTACTATGTTATTAGAAACGCAACTTATTTCCAAATTTTTTTAAGTATTAATTAGTTTTTGTTTAATTTGCAAAATTAGCCAAAATATAAAGTTATTGTATTATTGTGTAAACATTATCTGTTGTAAAAACTATTGAATTACTTGAACCTCTCCTTGTATTCAGCTAATTGGGTTTGCAAATTGGAAAGAAATCCGAACAGCATGAAGATCCGAAATGAGGTAATGTAGTGCGTAAGCTGGGGAATTATTAATTTGATAAATTTGGACTTTCACGTGGCCTTAGGCCTTAGCCTTTATGCGACCAAGTTAATTAATGGACCAGATCATTGTTTAATTGCTCAACGAGTCTCTGTTAGGATATAAGATATGATTAGGATATAGGAACCGTGTCCAACTGTCTCATCGGTGACTCTGTTAGTGGGGCCCACGGCCCACGAAAGAGTCCCCTTTCGCATTGTTTAATTGCTCCTGTTTATCATAACAGATATTTTTAAACGCTGTCTACAAGAGTGGGAAAAATGGCACGGTGGAGCCGGTCACGGAACGGCACAATTACGGTACGGAACGGCATGGCACGTGTGTCAGTTATGTGCTGTGACTCGCATGTTCTGTGCCGTGACCATTTGTGTGCCGTGCTCATTTTTTAAAATTTTGGCACGGCATGACACGTAAAAGATTGAGTTACGACACGGTACGACACATAGTCACGCTAGTCATATATAATTAGAACCATTAGATATTGATTTAATGGTGAATCTTGAATAAACTGACCTAAATTATGGTTAAATTGTCACGCGAGTTACGCGAGTCACGTATGGTCACTGCACGTTTAGACACGGTGTCACTCACGTGATGTGACCATTCGCGTGCCGTGACCACCCCTTGACATTTGGGTCACAGCACGGCACGACACGTGAAAAATTAACTTGATCATGGCACGGCACGGCACGTTTTTTCCAATCTATCTACCATTCTGTTGAACTATAAGCAACATATTAATTCTTTCTAAAACAATGATAAACAATTAATTACACATATTATTAATTTTGCAATGTGCTATTCAACAGGAGGTTAGACCATCCTCTCAGCCCTCATTGTAAACCAATTACAAAATTTAATGAGATTCTTTCCACCTTGGGCTCCGACAAATTATCCAATAGAAATATAAAAAATATGTGTCATGTTTTTCAATGAGGGCTGAGGATTTTGAAATATAAAAAATATAAAAAATATGTGTCATGTTTTTGTAATTACTCTTTATTTGAAATATAAAAAATATGTGTTATGTTTAAGAGAAATATGCAAGCATGTTTAAGAGAAATATTCAGTTTTCTAATTAGTTAGCGGTGAAAACAAATTGTGTTCATATCTTAATTGTGAAATGCACAACAAGCGTATGCCTAAAGGCCACTATATATGTGTCACAAGTAGAAAAATAAACCAATTGTTCTCGAAAACCAATCAACTAGAACATTTTTCTTACACATACCACATCTTTTTATTTTTTTTAGTAAAGAATAAAATAGAAACTTTATAAATTTAAAAATGAGTTTTAACAATAAATGCAATAAATATAGATAAATTTGTGAATTTTTGAAATTTAGATAAGTAAATATGCTATTATGAATTTTATACATGAAATTCCCTTTATTTTTATTTGATGTCACTATATTTCAACATGGTTCACTAAAACGAGAGAGGTAACTTTCAGGGATTCCCAAAGTACACTACGGCCCTGTTTGGCCACGCCTTAGGAATGGGAACGGGAATAGGTTAAGGTCTAATTTGAACTGAAACAGTACTGTGCGCGTGGGGTTTTTTTTTCACGAAGTCAGAGTGAATTTTTTTTACCCACGCGCACAATAAAGCGCCGAACAGGGCCTACTTGATTGAAGACCAATATACTGTATTGAACTAAACTCTTCTTTATTTTTATTATCTGAAACATTAATTATCAACACATGTTGTTTCAATATAGCATTATGAGTCAAATTCAAATTAATATAATTAACTAAACCACGTCATAAGTTTTCGTTACCATTAATTATTACAGTTTCTCTTCTTCATTATATTTAAAATTTTATAAATTCAAATGTCAAATTCAAACGCACCAAAATTAATCTAACATAAATATAAACGCAAATCTAACACAAAGTTTATAATTTTGAAGATAATTTTATATTAGTCAAAAGACAAATATAAACGCACCAAAATTAATCTAACACACTTTAGACTTGCATATTTTATATATGGTCTCTTGGTAGGAGTGTAAACGGATCCGGATTATCCGCTCCGTATCCGTCGTCTAATATCCGAATCCGTTTAATTCGGAACGGATAATAACCGGATATGGATCCGGATATTAAAAAAAAATCTGAGTTTTTTTTTTCTTTACTTTGGTTTTCTCTTATCCATTAATTCTATATGTTGTAGCACCTTTAATCACTTGTTTTAAACACCTCCATCTAACCTTTTGTTTATTTTCTTATTTGCTTTTTTATTTTTTAGTTTTCTTAATTAGTATTTGTATATTAAGGACCATGACTCAATTATCCACAACTATTTGTAACATATCTGTATTCGAATTCGTATTCGTGTATTATCCGCTTTGTATCCGTATCTGTTTAAGGTGGATTTGATTTTACATTTTAATATCCGTTTACTATCCGTATTCGTATTCGTATCCGCTCACTGAAATGTGGATATAGTATTAGCATTATTCGCTCCGAATTCGCTCCGGTTACACCCCTATCTCTTGGTCTTGTTCCAAATGAATTCAAGTATTTATAAAATTTTACAAGTATGCTTGTGCATTGCAACGGAAACATATTATCAGAAAATAAAAAAAATTCATATAAAATGACACACTTTCATAAAAACAATTAAACAATGAAAATAATAATAATACAACAATAAAAATATAGACCAATATATTCATACAAGTGTAAATCTCATTCTTTAATGACATACTTATGAACTTACTTTTTACTGATACATAGCAATTTTTATTTTTATTTTTGTTATGTTGTTTAATGGGAAACAAAAGAAAAAAAATCATCAAAAAAAAGTATATTATTTGTTATTGTCATATTATTGCTCATGTTATTGTTATAAGGATTATCCTCATCTCCCTATGATTTATATGTATTTGTGTACCTTAAATAGAGAATAAAATCATGTTTACTTAAATGAGATCATTAAATGACAAACAATATTTTTTATATGATATAAAAAAAATGAAGACATGATCAATCAATTATCAATCAATCTAAAAGTTCCTTAAATGATATTTAAAAATTGGAAAGAAATCAAGATCAAACAGAGACATACTAAATAGACTTATGGTGAGTACGTATCTAAATAAATTTAGACTTCTACACGTACAAAAACATCAAAAGGATGCATAAAATCAAAAGAAGACAGACTATTTGGTTGGAGGACTGATATTTAATCTGAAATTTCAGCTTTTAATCACAGTCGATGGTAGATAAGGACATCTACGTACTTAATATAAGAATAGAGATATGGACTAATTTATTTTCAAACATAACAAGAACAACATTTTGGCACTAACATTTGGAATATAAATGAGGCTGAGCTAGTAGGGATGTCAATAGCTACAGTACGGATCGGTTGGAGACATTTTCATATCCATACCCACTTAAAATTAGTCATATTCATATTATATCTTTTTACCCATGAAATATTAGCTTACCTATACCCTACATTAGAGAAGAAAAAAATATGACGTGATTAACTCGTCGTGACTTGGTCATGCCAAAATTTATTTTTACGTGACATGATAAAAATGATGAAGGACAATCACGTCACATGTGGTCATGTGGTGACCACACATGACGTGACTGGTCATCTTTAATTATTATTTTTAAGTTTAAGTTAGTTCAAAGAAAATAATAGCAAAATGTACCAAAAAATTAAGAAACTATTACAAAATAAATTGTAATTAAGAAATAATGTTGAAAAAATTAGTCTAACCACACGTGACGTGACTAGTCGTGTTTAATTATTATTTTAAAGTTTAAGTTAGTTCAAAAAAAATAATAACAAATGTACCAAAAAAATAAGAAACTATTACAAAATAAATTATAATTAAGAAATATTGTTGAAAAAATTGATCACGTGACGTGACCGAGTCAATTTGTGTGGCGTGACGTGACTAAGATGGTGGAGGACAATCACGTCATGCGACAACGATTAACATAACGTAACCGACACACGTGACGTGCCGTGAGGTAACTGGTAACAACGTGACTAATCCTTCTCTACTCTACCCTTATCATTAAAATATGGGTAACATAACAAATAACAGTAATTAGCGAATAAATTGATAGCATGCATAATTTATTTGAAAAATATAAAAAATAAATATAATATATTTAATACAATATGTTTCTAATATCACGAAATATAATTTTTTATTCAATTTATAATTTTGATCCAATTATTTTCAAAAGTATAATTATTAATTAAATGAAATGATAAATATTATATAAATTACTAATTAAAAGCCATATAAAATATTAAATAAATTAATTTTTATTATAAATTAGTAAATAAAAGAATTATATAAAATATAATATATTCAATCTAATTATAATAAGAAAATTATATAGTTATATGTATAAATAAAAAATTATTATATATGAATTTATATATTAATTATCTTATAGGATAATGGGTACGAAATAACTCTTACTGATATTCTTATCCAATAAGTTTACAAATTTGTTTTTTCTTATCTATAACCACACCCGAACATACTTACCTTATCGAATACTTATGATTTGGGTAAACAATTAAAAGGATATCAATGTCATACTTAAAACCATAGTCACAAGATTCGCGAATTATTCACGAATAATTTATTTTTTTGGTGATGGTGAATTATTCGGTTGCCCGAACTTTGACCGAATTATTTCCGAATAATTCACGAATTTTACGATTTTTCTTAATTTTACGAATTTTTCGCGATTTTTCTCGTATTTTTCCCAGAACATTTTTTTTTTTGCTCCTTTGTAGAACTGAAATCTCTAATCCGGATAATTCCAAATCATTCCTGAATTCTACATGAATTATTTCCGAATCACGAAACTTTGACATCGCCGAACCGAACCCGAATAATTCATTTGTCACTATGCTTAAAACTATGATGGATAAAAGAGATCATATGAAGGTGAAGGTAATAGTGACAAATTAAGGTCGTCGAGAAAGTAATCATTCCTCCATAGTTGAAAGTAATCCTACATAACCTCCATGTTCCAATACATTATTAACCTCCTCGGTTGATCGTCTTCTCATCTGATCATATTATTTATGATTGATTGACATATCTCAACAACCTTTGTCGTCACTATTACCTTCAACTTCATATCATCTCTTCTATCCATTTGAAAAGAAAAAGAAGTATTTTATTGCTTTCTCATAATTAAGCAAATGAAAAAAATGGAAATTGGGTGTGAGAAAATAGGGAAAATTAAAACAAAGCAATTTTTTTGGTTGAATATGGATTCGGTGAAGTGAGATATTGGAAAAGGTGTGTGTGTATATATATATAGGTGCTCTTTTGTAAGTGGAGTAGCAACATGTCGATCAAGTGAGACTAAAAGAGGACTTTTGGGATGAGTCAAACATGTATGCCTACAATATTGGACATCCAATAACGGATCTGCTGGTTTACAATAACCAATAACCCGTTATTAACCTGGAACAACTCACCAATTCATGTAGTATCTTTTCGGTTTAGGTTTCTTTTGATATAATTGGGAATATATATAAGATTTTTTTTTTTTATTAAACTCTTTGTGATCTTATTTTGTAATAATTTTAAGAACCAAAATTAAATCCTGGTAAGTACCAGTAACTTATGTTTTACCTTTACTATGTTATGTTATTAGTCAAAATAGTCAAGTATTTCTTATTTCATTAACACACATATATAACTATTTCTTTTCTACTCAACATTATGCTGCTAAAATATTATTTTACCACCCTCTGCCTTGTATTGTGTAAACATTATATGTTCTTAAAAAAAAAAATATGGAATTCCTTGGAGCTCTCCTTCTATTCAGCTAATTGGGTTTGAAATTTGTAAAGAGATCCGAACAGCAAGAAAATCCGAAGTGACGTAATGCATTACGTAAGGTGGGGGTATTATTGATAATTTTTAACTAGTTTACGTGGCTTAGGTGCTTTTTATCCTTTATTATTATACGTCCAAGTTAATTAATGGACCAGATCATTTCATTAGATATTATTAGGATGTAGGAACCGGGTCCAACTGTCTCTGCAGTCTCTGTTGGTGGGCCCCACGAAAGTCCCCTTTCACATTGTTTGATTGCTACTGTTTATAATAACAGAAAATTTCTACTATGTATATCATTAACCTCTACTCAGCCACTCTTTAATTATGTATATGTTATATGAGGACGGTTCAAATGCCTTCATTTTTCATGCCTCCATCATGCCTTTATTTTTAAAAACTTTAATAACTCAAAATTTAAAACTTAAAAATCAAAAGAAAACCATTGAATATGATCTACATCAGTTTATCTATTCACGTGTAAAAAATTATGACATTTCAATTTTGTTTTGGTTGTCATCAGGAGCTTGTAAAAAATGTACTAATGTGGATAATTTATAGACGTTGATTTTTCAACTTATTGATTCACATAAAAACAAAATCAAAATGTGATAATTTTTTATGAGCACATAGATAAAATGATGTAGATCATATCCAACGGTTTTATTTTGACTTTTAAGTTTTAAATTTTGAGTTATTAAAGTTTTTAAAAATGGAGGCATGGTGGAGGCACAAAAAATGAAGGCATTTGAACCCTCCTCATGTTCTAAATAGGAGTACATTTGTTCATTGGAGTTATCTGGCAGTTTTTTTAAATTACTGACGAAGTTTAGTTTACAGCATATATAATCCAATCAGAAAAGTTTTATTTCCCTCAGCCCTTCTTCTTTTCATAAATATTGATTGTTCATCCTCATGGATTTACAAATTAAAGAGCCGGTCTTGTACATTCGCCCCATCTGTAATCCTCGTCACTGGAGCGCCCGTAATGGGCAAACCCAACAAACAACTCACGTCCTCTAACATGACTGTAATTTATTTAAATAAAAAATTATAAGCAATTTCTTTGTTATTAAAATATTAAAAATAACAAATTTATTTGAATTAGTGTAGTTAATACCTGTCATCTCTCTGAAAGGAAGATGAAAGGTGTGCGTCTCATGACGCCACCGCTCGACAAGTCCATGTATAAGTGCCGCATCGATGGCGATATCAAGCATGACTGCGATATGGTATAAGCCCAATTGAATCAAATACGGCGCGTATTTCTCGTGGTACTCGCAATGGATCCGACAGTGCTTGACGTTTAAAACTTCCGAACTCTACATTAGAAAAAAAAAGAATTACAATATATGATTTGATTTCTGACTGTGGTATGAAAAATCAAATAAGTAAATGCTTACCTCTTTAGAAGCCTCATACACCCTATGATGGCTGTGAGATATCCACAACAACGGGCTAAACACCTCTTGCATTACTTTAATCTCTTTCTCTCCTTGATCAGGTACTTCGTCTGCCATACTACAAATTCATCGAAAATGTTCGTTTCCTAAATTACCGTAAACCATTTTGGAATTTCTAAATTATTCGGATAATATTCTGAACAATTTTGGAATTTTCTATATTATTCGAACAATATTCTAACCATTTTGGAATTTTCTAAACTATTGTAAACCATTTTAGAATTATTCTAAATTATTCTAAACCATTTTGGAATTTTCTAAATTATTCTAAATCATTTTGAAATTTTCTAAATTATTCGGACATTATTCTAAACCATTTTGAAATTTTCTAAATTATTCAGACATTATTCTAAATCTTTTTGGAATTTTCTAAATTATTCGGACAATATTCTAAACTATTTTGGAATTTTCTAAACTATTCAGATAATATTCTAAACCATGTTGGAATTTTCTAAATTATTCTTAACCATTTTGGAATTTTCTAAATTATTCTAAATTATTCTAAATCATTTTGGAATTTCCTAAATTATTCGAACAATATTCTAAATCATTTTGGAATTTTCTAAATTATTCGGAGAATATTCTAAACTATTTTGAAATTTTCTAAAATATTCTAAACCAGTTTGAAATTTTCTAAATTCTAAACCAGTTTGGAATTTTCTAAATTATTCGGACAATATTCTAAATAATTTTGGAATTTTCTAAATTATTTTAAACTATTTTGAAAATTTTAAATTATTTGGACAATATTCTAAACAATTTTGAAATATCCTAAACTAATTTATTATTTTCTAAATTAAACATTAAAAAAAAATTAAAAGTACCTGAACAAAAATGCTGACCGATCAGACAGTCAGAGAGACGAGAAGAGAGAAAGGGAGGTGTGCTTGAGGGAGAGAGCTACTGCGTTGATTAAATAGGTAAAATTCCGAAACCGCAAAAAAAGTTTCCAGTTTCACAAAACCGGAAACAAAATCTACGGTTTTGGAAACCGAAAACTGAAAAAGAATTTCCGATTTTCAAAACTGTGAATATAATCTTATTTCATTAACACACATATATAGCTATTTCTTTTCTACTCAACATTATGCTGCTAAAATATTATTTTACCACCCTCTGCCTTGTATTGAGTAAACATTATGTGTTCTTAAAAAAAAAAGAAAAAAAAGAGTGAGCCTATGGTGCTATGCATAGCACGGATGGCTAGTGTACTACGGTTCAATATGGTACTTTTTAAAATTCTAACGGTCGATCCAACTGTTCAATGTGATAACCATATGAATATGTACTTGCAAACTAAATTTTATATTTTTTCAAATTTTTTTACTATTTTTTTAGATAGGTAGAAAAATTTCTACCTATCTAAAAAATATGAAATTCCTTGGAGCTCTCCTTCTATTCAGCTAATTGGGTTTGAAAATTGGAAAGAGATTCGAACAGCAAGAAAATCCGAAGTGACGTAGTGCATTACGTAGGTGCTTTTATCCTTTATTATTGATAATTTTATCCTTTATTATTATACGTCCAAGTTAATTAATGGACCAGATCATTTCATTAGATATTATTAGGATGTAGGAACCGGGTCCAACTGTCTCTGCAGTCTCTGTTGGTGGGCCCCACGAAATAGTCCCCTTTCACATTGTTTGATTGCTTCTGTTTATCATAACAGAAAATTTTCTACGATGTATATCATTAACCTCTACTCAGCTACTCTTTAATTAAGTATGCATATGTTCTACTTCGTCAATGTTTGTGATGAATATGAGTATATTATTGGGAATATAAAGTACGAATAAGTTAATAAATATAAAATATTTATCACTTCAGCGTTTGTTTATTGGAGTTATCTGGCAACTTTTTAAATCGCTGACGGAGCTTAGTTTTCAGCATAACGGAACTAGAGGGGGGCTATATTGGTTTCAATTGAGTCTTTACTGAAGACTCAAAAATGAAGGTGTCAGAATTTTTTTCATTTCCTTCAACCCTCCTTTTCTTCATAAATATTGATTGTTCATCCTCACGGATCCCTAACAAATTGAAGAGCCGGTCTTGTACATTCACCCCATCTGTAATCTTCGTCACTGGAGGCCCCGTAATGGACAAACCCCACAAACAGCTCACGTCCTCTAATGTGATTGTAATTTATTTAAATAAAAAATTATAAGCAATTTCTTTGTTATTAAAATATTAAAAATAACAAATTTATTTGAATTAGTGTAGTTAATACCTGTCATCTCTCCGAAAGGAAGATGAAAGGTGTGCGTCTCAGGACGCCACCGCTCGACAAGTCCATGTATAAGCGCCGCATCGATGGCGATATCAGGCATGACTGCAATCTGGTATAATCCTAATTGAATCAAATACGGTGCGTATTTCTTGTGGTACTCGCAATGCATCCGACAGTGCTTGACGTTTAAAACCTCCGAACTCTACATTAGGTCATTGTGTATGCGTCACAAGTAGAGAAATGAACAATTTATTATGCAAGACCGACCACGTAGAAAAATTTTCTTACACAAACTGCATATTTTTATTTTTTTAATAAATAGTAAACTATAAAGCTTATATATTTAAAATAAGTATTAAGAGAAAAGACACCAAATTGGGTAAATTTGTTAATTTTTGAAAATTAGAGAGGTGAATATGATATTATGAATTTCAGAGGTAAAAATACGTAATTTCATTGTTGTTGAAGGTTATACATGAGATCTCCTCTATTTTTTATTTGATGTGACTAGATTTCAACATCATTCACTAAAAATATCCTGTCTCTAATGAGAGATGTAACTTTCATGATTCCAGTATGCTTCATCTTCTTTTATCTCTGTTTTTTAAATCCGAACAGTCAATTCAAACTGCTCAACATGATTTTTATAATAAAATATTTTTAAAAATTAAATTTTATATTTTTTAGAACATCATTTTGGAATATTAATGTGGCTAAGACATTACGCTTCATGTGTTTATACTTGACTGCAAAAGTATATATACATTACGATATTAGTTATTAGGAATACAAATTTACAAATTGTGAGAACCAACTTTTGATCTAGTGGCAAATGTAATGCTCTTTGTGTAGGAGGTCGTTTGTTCGAAACTCGAAAGAACAATTCCTTGTGGATATTAAATAATTAGTTGACTTGATCTCCAACCTTTACTAAAAATATATATAAAAAATTATATTTTTTCCTTATTCAACTAATTAAGTAAAACTTGAATTTTCTCATATATATATGCTACTTAAAAAATAAAAAGTAATAAATACTTTGTATACTAGATATAAAAGGTTTAAGTTTTAGATATAAATAATTTCTCCATTAAAAAAAAACACAAGTCAACTCTCCAGTCAGGGAACTAGTTGCGATTGGAAAATTTTACCTTTTTTTTTTTCATTTTTTTTATAACAAACAAACCCACTTTCAATAAAATTATAATCCAAGTTTTCAGTGTTACACATTCATTATCTTTTTTTTTTTTTGTTTAGTAAATTTATTTAAGTGTCATCATTCAGTTTATGATCAGTTAATTAGTAACAAACTCATGAACTTCCATGGATGATTAGTGGCATTGTTGCACAAGAAATTACACGGAATACCACCACAGAAGAACTAATTACATACACAAAAATGACCAGATTAATTACGTAGCACATTTAAACACCATAAACTAATTAATCTCTCAAGAACTCAAACAGCTCCTCCATTGTTGGCATCAATCCTACATAACCTCCATGCTGCAGCACATTTTTAACCTCGGTCGACCGTCTTCTCATCTGATCGTATGTCCGGTCGGGCGACATGTTTGAGCCAATATGCCACGCGGAGTCTTTCCCGGTGAGGTTTTGTACGACCGATTTGAACTGATCGGCTTCTGTCTCGACAACCTTTGTCACTATTACCTTCACCTTCATATATTGCTCTCTTCTATCCATTTCAAAATGAAAAATTAATTGCTTTCTCAAAAGCAAATTAATGAAAAAATGGCAATTGGGAGCTAGTGAGAAAAATCAGGGAAATATACAGCCGGAAATTAAAAACAAAGCAATATATATTTTTTGTTGAATATGGTATATTGGTGAAGTGAGAGATATAGGGAAGGGTGTCTCTGTGTGTATATATATATATGTAGATTAGCAACAGGTCAAGAGAGACTAAAAGGGGACTTTTGGGATGAGTCAAACATGTATGCCTACAATATGGGATATCCAATAACGGATCTGCTGGTTTATACAATAACCAATAACCCGTTATTAACCTAGAACATCTCAGTAATTCAATTCAGGTAGTATCTTTGATATGTACATGTATATTAATTACTGTTTTTGGTTTAGGTTTCTTTTGATATAATTGGGACTAATTAAGGTTATTTCTATTAAACACTTTGTGACCAAATTTTAATCTTAAGAATCAAATTAAATTGATATAAGTAGAATTAAATCCTTTACTATGTTATTAAAATGCAAACCTTTTCGGTTCTAAAAAAAAATATGCAACTTATTTCCAATTTATTATAAGTATTATGTTTTAGTTAATTTTCAAAAGTAGGGGAAATAATAAAGTATTTTGTATTTTCTTAACACGTAAAATTTTACTGTTTTTTTACTGTTCACACGTCGGATCAGCGACTTTCAAAGTGGCTTAATAAATAGTAAAAAAATTCTAAAAAATGTAAAATTTGGTCTCCCAGCACATTTCAATATTTAGAACATGTTGAACGGTTCGGATCGGTTGTTTGGATTTTCAAAATCCAAAAAATGGCCCGAAGTAAACGGAGGGGTTTACTTTGCAAAGCACCGTAGCCTTACTCTATATATATATAAAATTAATTTTATATTAAACTCTCTGTGACCTTTATTATGTTATTAGAAATGCAACTTATTTGCAATTTATTATAAGTAAAACTAGTTAAGTATATTGTATTTCCATTACACACATATATTTTAATTATGCACCTCTCCCTTGTATTATTGTGTAAAAATTATTTGTTAAAAATAAATATGGAATTCCTTGGACCTCTCCTTCTGTTCAGCTTGTTGGGTTTGAAAATTGGAAAGAGATCCGAACAGCAATAAAATCCGAAATGAGGTAATGTAATACGTCAGCTGGGGTATTATTGCAATAGTGACAATGGTGACATTATGCCTCGTGCTTGGAATTGTGATATTTGGACTTTGCTTATGTGGCTTCAAGATGATGGACCGGATCTTTTCATAACCCGTACATGAATCGAACCGGGTCCAAGTGTCTGAACTAAATTTGGTGGTCCGGTGGGTGCCAAGAAATTGCTCCCATCGTTTCTGTTGCAACTTTTGCTAAATCACCCCTCAAAAATCACAAATTTTTTTTGGGACCTATGGTATCCAAATGGCTCCAATTCCCGAAATTTTTATTAATATAAAAATAATAATTTATTTCAAATTCTACACCATATTTAACAAGATTTTGAAAAATGTCCAAACCGCAATTTTATTTCATGTTTTCGAGCCAATTTTCCGCAAATTAAATTCACAGTTTTAGCCTCTCCAAAACCGCAGAACAAATCTACGGTTTCAGAAAACCGAATTTGTTTTGTTGAGGTTTTAGGCAAAAACCGTGAATTTAATTTGCGGTTTTATAATTTTTGATTTTTTTTTTAATTAAACAGAAATGTTATAATTTATTTATTTTTTATATTGAAATATTAGAAATATTTTATATATTTATTTGAAACTAGATGAAATACTATATAATTTGATTTATTAGAAAGACTGTGACAAATAACCCGAATCAATATTTTTCAGATCTGATTTTTTGCAGCTGTAAGAAAAATTAAAATATTTCTTTGTGCGGGAGCAAATTGGCACGCCTACTAGTAAATCAGTTGATTGTTCACCTATACTTTTAGCTTTAGAATTTTTTGGTCACATGTATGTTGATATTAATATTAATATTGCTATAAAGACTGTAAACATTTATTTTTGATTGGACAGTGGCAAATTAACAATATTTTGCCACATGAAAGCTTAATTCCCAACTGAAAAAATGCTTCTTTTATTTGCTGGATAATTAATTGTTCTTTCATTGACCGTGTCACTTATATGATTCATTTTTTGTTTACATATTTAGTTAATTTAGATATATGATATGCACAAAAAGCACTCGTTTGAGCATATCATTTTAAAAATATATCTACTTTAATAGTTTAATTATAAAAACTTAAAAATTAATACATACACATATATATATATATATTTAAAGAAAACTAGAGAGTAACTATATTTGATAAATAAAATTACTCAATTATTTTTTCTTTTTAGTAAATATAGGCACCTGTTAGATAGAGACAACGGTAACTTTTTCTCTTTTCCGCATAAAAGCAATATCTTATTCCATTGATCAGACACCAGAGGTGTTAAAATTACAAAAGAAGAGAAATTGAAAAAAGAAAGAAAAAGTAAGAAATTATTTTAAAAGAAAATACAAAAAAAAACATAGTACACTGAAGTATATCTAAGTAGTATTCACTTTCGAAGTTAATTTGTATAAACTAAATTGATCATAAATCAATTTATGAAATATGAGAATTGAACAATCAAAATTT
>JAJGRW010001279.1:0-38199 GCA_025461045.1 Carex parvula
AATTCGGTGCATTAGAAAGTTACATTCTATCTGGACAAGAGAATCTAAAGAGATTTAAAGTAAACATGATTTACATTGAAAATGATTCCTTTGCATGCGCTTTGCATAGCTAACCTTGAGAAAAATAAAAATTGTGTAAAGTCCCACAAAGTTCATATTTAAGGGTGAGGATGTTGGCTACTAGTGCATTACCAAAGGGACACTTAATTGGATGGAGGGACTAAAAGACGCTTAACCTTTTTCTAATATCTCAATAACATATTGGTTGCTTAACTTTTGTACTCGGCATATATGCTCATCACAAAAGTGATTTTTTGTGTTTGTGGTTTTCTGTCCATGTTGGAACTGATTTTTTTTTTTGTGCGAAGCATATATTTGTTTTCTATTTCTTAGTTTTGGAACTGATTCTGAGTTCATAAAATTTAAAAGATCTTCATTATGAGTTGACATGTTGCTGTTAGATTCTTGCATTGTATTTGCTGGTCATGTTACCTAGCTTTGGAGTCTCAAAGTTTGGTTCCATTCACTGCATGGTGGTTGTTCAGGTTGCTAGCTGCAATTGGGTTACTCCTGCCAGTTTTTCAGTAATTGCGCTCTTATGATTGTCTAATTAAGTCAGGCAGTTGGTCAAGTTGCCAGTGGATTACTCATTGCTAAAAATAACGGAATTGTAAAAGTGGTATACCAATGGGAGCAATTATAAAATAAGGTTTTAGATTAATAAAGAGAGAAGGTAGATCTTGAAATTAACTACGCTCCACAAATGCAGCTTTATCTTACAAACTTCTTGTTGCGAAAAGACCACCATTTGAAGAGGACAAATTCTGGGGTTCGAACCCAAAACCAGCTGAGGATTTGATGGGGAGGTCAAATGGGGTGCACTTTTCAGGGCTTGTTAGCAGGGATGAGTTGGATAAAAATGGGCACAGAGAGGAGCTGCCTACCACCTCTGCTTTGGAGAATGGCCATAAGGAGCTCAGAGAACCATTTGTCATAGGTTAACATACTACTTTTTAACATACCTAATACATATATCTCTAATTTGATTTTTTTACTTGCTCTAATTTTATATATACTTATTTTTCAGGTGTTGGTGGTGGGGCATCCTCTGGAAAGACAACTGTGTGCAATATGATCATCGAACAGCTTCGTGATCAGCGTGTTGTTCTTGTTAATCAGGTATTAACTGTGCTGACTGATTAGATTCACAGGTCTAACAACATCCCTATGTGAAAATTGCACGAAGATACTCCAATCTGAAATATAAATAAATAGGAGAAATAACTCAAAGCCTCCAAGAGGAGGAATAAACATTGAACCTTATCTATGCAGAACCATACTATTGTTGTGTTCATTGTTACTTCTTGCACTCTTTAGTATATTTATCGTCTATCATTCAGGAGTCATTCTACTATGGTTTGTCAGATGAAGAGCTAACAAGAGGTTAACGAGTATAACTTTGACCATCCAGGTACTTATCACTAAATGCTTCTTGAGAAAGGCAATTGAAGTCTTTGTGACGATAACCCTGCATCATGATAATTCAAATGACAAAACCATCCTATTAATTTAGTAGTCTACAAAAATAAACTAATTAGCCTACCCCAACTTGTTTGGACTAAAGGCTTGGTTGTTGTGTTGTGTGTACAAAAATAACTAATGCCTTAACCCAAGAAGGAATTGGGTAGCTTGAGCATTGTCATGCAATATTAACTTTCTTCAAGTGTGTTGTGGTGGCCCTTGGTATAAATTGTAGAATATGGTTGTACTTAATTGGTTTGTTGTTATTACTTTAGGTTGTATATGCAGGTGGCATTTGACACTGAGTACTTGCTTACCTGTATGGAGAATTTAAAGCATGGGAAGTCAGTAGATATGCCTAATTATGATTTCAAAACCTACAAGAATGTATTGCCCCCCAAGAAAGGTGCAGATTATTTTAGTAGCACATACATATGGAAGTTCCTATTGTTAAGTGACAATGTCAGTACATTGTAATATAGAAATATTTACTAATTTTTCTACATGAAGCTTATTCATGAAGCTTATTGTTAAGAGCAATTGACACCTCAGCTTTGATTACTTTTGTAACCTTATATGAATGTCTCATTTCATTTGTTTTCAATTTTTCTTTTGGAATTGTTCAAATGTCTTAATTGTTCCCTTTGTTGGTAGGTAAACCCATCAGATGTCATCATATTAGAAGGGATATTGGTGTTTCATGACCCACGTGTCAGGGACCTTATGAGCATGAAGATCTTCGTTGATACAGGTTGCCGTTCTCTCGTTTTTTTTTTTTTTAAAAGTGGCAGCAGCTCTCTCTCTCTCAGTCACATTGTGTGTATGTGGAATTTTTATTAAAGAAATATGAACCTGTCCAAACCCTCTGATAACCAAATAGATCATGCTGTGTCAGGTTGTGTCAAGGTCACCCGGAAAGGGTTAGATTCAGGATTCATAAACCTAACCTGACATGAAGGTGAATTGAGCTGAAACCAACTTTGTATCCAACCAGTACCGTATCTAAGAAAGTGCTCCAGTGATACACACATATTGATCTTGCTTTTGTATATGTTGCTAGATGCTGATGTAAGGTTATCCAGGAGGATAAAGCGCGACACTAATGAGAAGGATCGAGATATTAAAACTGTACTTGATCAGGTGCATTTGGCATTGTCATATGTCTTTTGGTCAGAAATTACTTCAAGGCCCTTTGCTGTCTACTTTGTGTTGCTCTTGAACCCTATCAAACAATATTAGACCAGAAAAACCTAGATATCGCAATACACTTTGGAAAATTCTATTTGGACAGTCACCACCGATATATTACACCACTCTGTCGTAGCCTATAGTCTCATCTGATAATTGATTGGAGACTGAAAATTTTAATATTGGGCAGTAAACTCAACCATTTTCAGTTTTTCTCACAGTATTCAAAGTTTGTGAAGCCGGCATTTGAGGACTTCATCCTGCCAACAAAGAAGTATGCTGACATCATCATCCCGCGTGGTGGAGACAACCATGTGGCAATAGACCTGATTGTGCAGCACATCCGCACCAAGCTCGGTCAGCATGATCTTTGCAAGATCTACCCCAACTTGTATGTCATCCAGAGCACCTTTCAGGTACAGTTGCTCTGTGCACCTGCTCATATTCTATCAGTAATCATTGGTTACGGATGCTATGCTTGCTTCGGTCACAAGTCACTTGTGAATTTGTTTTGCAATTTCTTGGCAGCAACAAATTCAGCGATATTAGTCTTGTTTTCTAATTAGCTTTTCAAGGGTTTAGTTGATCCCAAGACCCAAGGTGCATCGACACTGTAAGACTTCCATCCTATTAGTGTAATCACCTCTGCGGTCAAAATAATCTCCAAGCTCCTCACTGATTGACTACAAAATATACTTCCATCCCCAGTGCACCCAAACCAAACGGCTTTCAATAAAGGCTGTAGTCTTATGGAAACCGAAGTGGGGGGATAACCCAAACCCATTTTTTATTTTATTGAAAAAGTTGGTGGGGGGGGGGGGGGGGGGGGGATAATTCACCAGTTTCATTGACACCAAAGTGTTGTATTAACTATTAAATCAGATAAAAAACACTCCTGAAAGACTAGAGCTTCTACTATATTTGACCTTTAAGATACTCTTCCACCGCCCCTTGTATTGCCTGTTGGGTCACAAATTTGATATTGGAGATTACCATTGCCAACTTTTGAGTTTTGTTTGATTTTTTTTATTTTTCTTCTATTCGAGCTAGTGTCATATGTCGGGACTAATATTTAGTCGTTGATGAATATCAAGGTGTGGTCAAATAATGGAGGCAGTGCCTACGGGCTTTCTCTCAAATGAAAGAAAGAATGGAGGCAGTTGACATTGCTGACCTTTGTATTAGGATGTGAAAGACCTTCCAGTATTGGGTCAAAACAGAAAAGCACAGCTCATGTAATATTGTACCTGCATGATATTTTAAGAAGGAGATATGCATTAAAAGTTGGAGACATGGTTACATCAGTAATCCTTGAATATGTTTTGGTTTATTCTTTATAATTCTGATGGTAGCTCATTCAAAACCTTTCAGATAAGGGGAATGCATACAATAATACGTGATGCGAAGACCACGACTCATGACTTCATATTCTATGCCGACCGTTTGATTCGCTTGGTTGGTACCTCCTTTACTTGTGCCCTATGGCATCCCTATGGTTCCGCAAATGACCAGATCTGATATGATTTCAGTTAGATCTAATAGTATGAACAGTAAATATTATGTACAGGTCACCTTTTAGAGCAAGCAATTCAATGCCCTTTCTTGGTCTGTTTTTTGCCGCTTCTTAGCTAAGTTGGCTTTTAGTTCTATAGTGGGCAAATTCAACACAATATTGGGTTAAACCCAAGGACTAGTTGTAAAAAGGTGGGCCAATTTAGGCAAAATATGGTGAGAATTGTAGTTGCACAATTGAGGATTACTTAAGGTACTTTAGATCAGTTGATGTAGGTAATTTGTCTGCCTTTTTGGTAGCTGACTTCTCTTCTTTCTTTTTTAATTCAAAAATTTGAAAAATGTTTTTCCTTCCTCAAGGTTGTGGAGCACGGTCTTGGGATCCTTCCTTTCAAAGAAAAGCAGGTGATAACTCCGACCGGTAAGTTTTACCATCTTTTAATTTTAATTTGCTTTGCTCATGTTATTCCTGCTAAATTTAGAAGCATCCTGAATTTCTTTTGAAAACCATCAACTACAAATCAAATAGAAGGTTGGACTAGAAGGACTTCAGCAAAGACAAATTAAGAATCTGTTGTTCTTCCGCTAAAGTACTTTGAATGTTTCTTCCAATTACTACCATTTTTCCAAAATGCACTCTTTCTAATGTTTTCGTTTTATTTGTGTTGGTTCAATAAGTGCAGGGGCTGTGTACACCGGAGTAGACTTCTCTAAGAGATTGTGTGGAATTTCTGTGATCAGAAGGTATTCTATATTTGATTACGTGCACTCTTACAGAAAATTTTCGAAAGATAATTACCACATAGGTAGGGGTGTCAATGGGTCGGGTCGAATTTGGGTTGGGTTGGTATTATTTTATTATTTTCATCTGACCCGACCTGACTGGGGTCAAAATTATTTGACCCGGATCCGACCCGACGGGTCATGGGTTGACCCAACCCGACCTGTGTAACTTGATTACTTATTTATTATTATTTTTAATTTATTTATGCAACTTTATCTTAATTAATATATAATTTATCTTAATTAGCGTGTAATAAACCTTATGTAGTAAATTTCGAAATAGATCTAACAAAGCACAATGAAATGGATTGGGTTGGGCAAAAATTTCACCTGTATCTGACCCATTTAACCATGGGGTAGGTTCGGGTTGGGTCGGCCCCTTCGGGTCAAGTTGGAAACTGTCATCCCTACCCAGATGTATTCATGATAAATCTATTACATGAGATATGCTGTATGCATATAAACATCTAGCTAGGGCAATATTGATATGATCTTTGACATAACCTAAGAAATGCCCATTTACTTCTATCTCAATGACCTTGCTCAACTATGTTGTCAAATGTTGCCTGCCTACTTTTCTGCATTATTTTTTTTTAAAATGAAAGGCAGTCAATAGGAATGTAGTTTGGGTGCTCCTTTTTCTAGAAAAAATGTTTGAAAGGAACAATACTTGTTAATTGGGACAATTTTCAATTTTCGTGCTTTCTTGGGGCATATGCAGTAATTGTGCTTTTGCTTAGTGTGCATAATATATCAATATGTTGGGGCATTAAGGAAACACATGATTATGAAACTTTGTACATCTGTTTGTGTAGTGGCGAGAGTATGGAAAATGCACTGAGGGCATGTTGTAAAGGCATCAAGATTGGAAAGATCCTTATTCATAGATCAGAGGGAGACAATGGCCAACAGGTGTGGATAACACTTAATTAGTTTTTTTGTCGTACTTACAGATGTTACAAATTTTGCCATATCAAATCTTCATGTTTGAAAATGTTGATCAGTACTGTGTGGTGGAAAAGGATACATGTTGGCTACTGGAATGGTTCATTGTTATAGAAGAATTCAATGACCAATGCTGTTGCTAAAAGTACAAGGCTGCTTGGAAGATTCAACATAAACATTAAAGATGAAAAAATAATAATAAGAAAACACATCCATAAAGTATCTATATGTAATTATATATCTATTGTTTGAATTTTAATTCTTATTTTTATTTTTTGGTCAATTACAGCTAATATATCACAACTTACCAAAAGACATCTCAAATAGACATGTTCTGCTCTTGGATCCTATTCTCGGAACAGGTTTGTCTTTCATCTTTTATTTCTTCCTTTAATATTTGCTTTAATCAAGGATATAAGGAGGAGCTTTTGTACAAGTTTGTTCTGTCATGATACTGGTTTGGCATAGAATTGATGCATTTCTGTGCCATTGTTTGTAGTTTTTTACTTTCCTCTAATGTTTAATCATCAAATTAGAGCCAAATCTATTTAAGGGCCGAAAAAGAACCTTGCCGGTATTGGAATGTAGAAAATCTGAATGTACAACATGCTTATGTTATTCTTTTTGTCTTTTCTGCAGGTAATACAGCGGTCCAAGCAATAAACCTTCTATTGAAGAAGGGTGTACAAGAATCGAACATCATTTTCCTCAACCTTATTTCTGTACGTGTACTTTTCCTATCAAAACTTTCAATAAGCTTTGCATTTAAGCTGTGATTGCATTTAAACCATGGTCCCAAAATTTGACATTACCAAACCTTGCTATTCCTTTTGTTTTTAATTGTTTTGAATTGATTATTTTTGTTGACCTTACGGATATAGGCACCTCAAGGTGTGCATGTGGTGTGCAAAAAATTCCCAAGGATAAAAATTGTGACCTCGGAGATTGAACTTGGTTTGAATGACGAATACCGTGTTATTCCTGGCATGGGAGAGTTTGGGGATCGATATTTTGGCACCGATGATTGTTAGGCAATGAAGTGAGAAATTAAAGAAATAGAACATAATTCCAGTAAGTTCCATTTTCTGCAAGCTGTACTTTGTAAAGCCACCTATGATCACTTGTTTCATGTTGTCTTTTCTGATGGAACCTCAATTTAGCACAAAAGAAACCAAAATCAAATTGACAAACTAACAAACCAGTACAGGTGCTTCACCACTCAACTTAGCATATGATCACACACACATGTGCGCGTATGTTTGTTTGTGCGCACGTGCATTAAATTTAACTATTCTTCCTAAAATCTAATTTACTTTGTGGCATTTATTGGTTTCAGAATTTGAGATCGACCCCTGAAAATAGCTACCACTTGCATCAGGGAAACATATGGCAGTTTTGAAGCATTTTGTCATTATCACCTTGTTTTTTAAATTTGTCAACAGCCGTCTTTTCATGTTAAATGTGCAATGTAATATGGATTTAATGTACTCGTTGCCTCTTTATGTACTCGATTATGTTCGAACTCATCAAAATTATCTCTCAAAAAAAAGAAAGAAAAAGGGAATCCGGATGATATATCGATTTCTGAGCCCTCAAATCTTATTACCCTTCAGCTTAGTTTGGCTTTCAAATATGGCTGCTTTGTAGATGTGCACTGAAATTAAATCAAGTAAACAACATAAACAGGGAAAAGGTATTTTCTAAACAGACTGTTGCAAATAGATGAAAAGAAGGATTATAACAGATGGGAGCGGTATTTTCTTAACATAATTGCCAATGGTTATATTTTTCTTTTTTTATATATTAAAAATACCTTACCAATTCATGGAATAATTACGCAGAAAATAAAACATATTTCAAACCACTGAAAAATAACTTCAATGTAAAGGTACCTCAATGCAACTTGATATAGGCAAATACCTGGCAGGAATGCACAAAAAAAGTCAGGCAACGAGCTAGGCTTTGTAAATCAATCTGTGCCTCGCTCTTGCCCGATTTTTTGTCGAGTACCATATTGATAAAGTGACCTACTCATTGTTTGCTCAAAAAATAAAAGTAACTTCCTCATTGTGTATGTTTAAATATAGGATTATCAATATGTAGTTTAACTTTTCGCTCTCTAAATAATTCCAATATAAAAAAGTGAATAAACAAGTATGTATTAGTGCAATAGTTATATTTTTATAAAAATAGAATGTGTATATTATAGACAAATGTGCATGTGCAACAACATAATAGACAAATGAGCGTTTCAAGATGCCTGAAAAATTTATGGAGAAACATTTAGAGGAGTCATGAGAGATGATAATTTCCCCTTAAATATATATGGAATTATGAAGTTCTGCAGAATAACTATGTTATGAAGGACTCGACCAAACATCAATTATTTCTTGCAAATTGTAACGCGATATTTCAAACTTTCCACCTGATAAACAATCAACACGTTATGCAACTACGCCAAATGACTGAGGGTTGTTCACCCACGCAAAAAATCAGAATAAAATTGAGCACGCAATATTCTTTTAAAAAGGAAAGAAATAGTAACTCTGCCAAGGGAATGCCAGATAGAAATTCTGAAACAAAATGGCCACGAGGAGACTGCATCAAAACAGTATTTTTCTAAACTGGTTCTTTCACAGCACACAACACAGAAATAGCCTGTGGATAGACCACGCTGCTTATTCTAATGCGTAATAAAGCGATCCAATCATTGTGTCAAAATACAAAGCAAGATGAAATGGGAACGGCATAATCTCTTGTTGAGGTAACAGCCTCCATGCATGTCTCTAACCCTGCAGCCCAATGATCCCTGCCAGACAAGAATTATCAACTAAAATTAGATAAAATAATCATATGTTCAGACTGTGAAAAAGGTCAACATGCTAGGTTAAGTCTTTTCTTTGCCTTCACCTTTTGTTATCAATAATTTATTATTTGTGTTCCTCACAGCAAATAGAAACAAACATCCAGTCAATTAAATTACTTTTTATGTCAATCAATTGACTAATGAAATCTGTCTTCATGCCAGAAAAACATATATATATACATCTTATTATTGGTATGGTAGGGGTAATATACCAGCTGATACACTAAATCATAGCAATAATAAAAAAAAAAGATGAAGAGACCAGCAACAGATACGGAGAATGAAGAGAAGGGGTAGTAAAATAAATGTAATTACCGCAGGCAACTCTTCCCCCAGCATTTCCAGTGCTCGTGCTGAGCTCGTGACCACCTAAAATCAATGATAAAAAGAAAAAATGTTAATAAAGAGTGGCAATTTGGTATTTATGTATTCGACATGGAATCATAATTGACATGAGATGGAAATGATAGTATCAACCATAAATCATAAGCACTCTTTCTTACCAATAATTATGTCAACATGCTAGTTATAAACAAGGTATATGTGAAATCAAATAAGAAGTTGAGATAAAACCGATATATAATTTGGTTCGGTTTCTATTTTAATATTAGTGTTATAAAGAAACAACAGCATTGCTACAGTAAATAACACAAGAGACTGAAAATGGAAAATAAGAAAAAGAAATATGATACCCTTTCCAAGATCGTCAGGATCACCATGGACAACAACAGCACGGCCAATGATGGAGTGCACTCCAGTAAGTGGAATCTGTTGTAAAAAAAATAGCCACATCAGGTTCGAAAACATAAAGAATTTGCCTGATGAGATGACCAAAAATATCTCTACAATAACAGCATCTTACCTGGCTGTCAACAATTGTAAAGGTGGCAGTACCTGCAATATTATTAAAGAAGTCGGTTAATCATTAATTGTATCCACTAAATGAAGAAAGCAACAACGTATGCATTAGTACTTAAATAATCAAGAACACTGCAATATACAGTCCCATTGAAATACTGAGGCAACATAGAAGCTGGCCACTGAAGATATATGTAACTTTTCATTCAGCGAAAATTTTCCTTCAGCATTCTTTCAAAAGAGATAACTAAAATTAAGAGAAATCAGCCTTTTGCTATCTTTTCCCAACTTCCACAGCTGCTTTGGAAAATAAAGTATCTTTGAAGTTTAGGGTATGAAGAAGTTTTGTTACACTCGGAAAAAGTTTAGATTGATTATCATCTCACTTGCGATTTGGGAAAAAGAAATATTGCCCACTAAACCAGAACATTTCAGTTATGTGTGATCAAGCAAAAAAATAGTCAGTTCAAACTTAAAATTCCCCTTTGTTGGACCCGGATGTGAGTCTTTTCAGAAAAAAAAATTAGGAGGGTTAGTTCTAGTCATAAATTGGGAGATGAGATGTCCTTAAGACGTCCCCCTCTTTTCCCATTCATTCAGATATTATTTAATTTTCATTACCGTTTTTCATTGTAAATCCAAATGAGGCCACAACCAGTTCTAATGCTGAATCAAGTATCTGGTGGAATCAATACCACCAGTAAATCAATACATCAAAAAGTAAATGCTTACTCACCATCCTCTCCAACAGTCACATTTCCTAGGTCTCCAGCATGGCGATTTTCATCTTCAGGTGCACCATGCGTCTTTCCAGCAGGGTTGAAATGCGGCCCTGCATAAAGTGAATAAAGTTCATAAAAATTATAATAAACAATGGATGTAGATATCATATTCTGCCATTTGTGAGTCAACACGAGTTAGTATTCATCATGATTTGTCCAAATCAATATCCTTTTGACACATTTCTACACGATACATTTAGAAAATGTTCTTTCTTATCTTCTTTTTTCTTTCACTCGACCAAACATTGATAATGGTCAGTTGTCAAGCTACCATGTATTGGTTCCAACTGACAAGTTAACGACTACAGTAAATTTCTAAGAAAAGTGAAAACATACTTGCATATACAAAGGGAGAAACACGTACCAGTTGACATGCAACCATTGGTGGTGTCACCAAGTGCATGAACATGAAATCCATGAAGACCAGGCTTGAGCCCAGAGATGCTACCAGTTACAGTTGTGGGAGCTAAAATATATTAAAATTTACAAAGTTACATGAAATGTATCTCTTTTCTCAGAAAATACTATCCAGAAATTTATTCCCAAAAAAATTAAGTGATGTAAAGCAGACCATCTACTTCTTGGGTGAAATAAATAGTGCCCTTGACACCTTCACTGCTTCCAAGTACAGCAACAGCCTTCACCATTTTCTCTGTGTTCTGTAACAAGTAATTATAAGAATATAAAGGTTTTAAAAAAGTGTCAATTGCCACAAAAGTGAAAAAGAACAACTGTAAATACTCCTAAGAGGAAAAGCTCCAGAACACACTGCAATATCAAATCGACGATCTCAATATTTTGTTATATCGTTTCTGTCCCCGTTTCAAAATTAGGAGGCATATCCTATCCGATTAGCACAAAGTCAAAACTCAATTGGAATCGAAAGAGACTCACCTTAGTTGTTTCTGACCGATGAAGTTTTCAGATTTGACCGATTCTTCAGAGTTATAAGAGATTGATGATCGGAAAAGGAATTGGAGGGTAGGTGGAATATGCTTCGTGAGTTGAAGAAAAATAGAGAGAGAGAAGATGGGTCTGTTCACCGGGCCCAAGTGGATTAGGCCCGATGTTGACTAGATAGGCTTGGTTGTTGATTATTTTGGACTGGGCCGAAAATGACAAGAATATTTAGTTGGTCGTATCTGGCAGGCTTTGTTGACGAGTGGACTCTGAACTCTCGTCTTAAACAGCGAATTCCATTAGACAAAATATTTTAGCTGTGGAGTAAGAGGGTGAATTTATTTACACTTGAGAGTAGGTCTGATGGGCATCGGACTTACTTTGGTTCGATGGGTTTAACCACCGTCGAATTGCTTTAAGATTCGTGCAGAACGCTTAAAAATTTGTACGTGTCTGTTTCAATTTTTTTCGCACAAATCTTAAATTAGATCGGACGGTCATCATGCTCGTTGAACCTAAAAGTAGGTCCAATGGGCATCAGACCTACTCCGTTCTCATTTATTTATAGTAAATCACTTCATATCCATCTGGTTCAGTCGCTAACCTGGATATAAAAAAAAAAGTTACTTCATGTTTTTTATGCGGATTAATTTATTTCATACTTATTTTGTTTATATTTTGTTTATAGATCTATTGTTAGAAGAAAAAGATTTATTTTTTAACATCTTACTCATTCAAATAGTTTAATTTAAGTTATGACTTAAATTGTCAAACAAAATATAAAATATGAGTAAAATAAAATAAGCAACTTAATCTTTTTTAAATTGATTTAAGAAGTAACAACCAAACATTAAGAAGTGTACATTTTTTTTTTTCAATTTTCAATTTTATTATTTGTTATCGGGATGCACATTCTTGTGAATTTTCAAACTTTTAACTATTTCAATCTTGAATTTTGTAGTTGGATTACAGAAGCCGGTCCCTTCAAGTTAAGAAAGATTAAAGTTTTTATCTTAAGTTAAAATGACTTAAAATATTCACATTTAGTATAAATTTTAAATATTTAACTTCAATTTTTTTTTATAGGAATTTTAAGTTAAAAGAATATATTAAGTTGTTAGAAGTTTCGAAAACATACTAAATTAAAATAATTGTAAATGAATTTCAAAATAAAATTCCAACCAAATTTAAAAGAATTAGATTATATAATTAATGGATAAAAAATTTCACAGTAGTGATAATTATGATAATAATATTTGGAGTAGCAGTGTAGCACTAAGGTTTTTAAGCTTATCAAGTCCTTTGTGAGTTTAACTCCAAAACTTATCGAATTGACTTTAAACGACGAATCCAAATCGTTGCAACGGATCTACTTCAAAAGTGATGTGTTCACATATCAAATTTAGAAATTTTCGAATTAATTTAGTATAAAGTCAAGTAGTAAAAAAATGATGTAAATGAATGTATTAAAATTAACTTATAAAACTTTTTTTATAGGTAATAATAATGATGAATTTGTTTAAAGAGGAGAAAAAAAAAAAGCAGGGATACAAATTAATTTTCACTAATGTATCTAGCCCATACATGAAATAACTTGACTCACCTTTTAAGTGAGTTAACTTTATTCTCCTTGCAATAATAATAAGTTCTCCCCTAATCCAACTTATTTCACATTAATTTATTCATGTATGACTTGTTAAGTTTGGAATAAATTCTTTATACATCGCTTTAAGTCACAACCAAAGATGAACTTAATAATTATTTATTAACCATATCAATCAATGGATATCTTAAGTCACAACCAAAGATGAACCTAGTTATTAACCATATCAATCAATGGATATATATATTTTTATATTAATGGACGGGTCAATGTAATTGTTTTTAACAAATCACGGATACGGATTGTGAAAAAAAATTTACGGAGATAAAATGTTTTAGAATAAAAAATTTAGAAAATATATTATATGGAGCATAAAAATTATGCTTTTTAAATGGCGTATTAAATTATTGCTTTTGTTTTTTCTGGAAAATTCATGTATATCCTTAAAAAATTACGTATTTTCCCCATAAAATTCATTATATTATATTTAATTATGTTACATGGATATGGATACGGACATCGTATTAGATACGATAGGCAATACAATACGAGACTGAATATAAAATATCATAATAACATAGATATTTATCCAATTTAAAAAATTCTCAAATTTATTCAATTTATTTCTTTTTCTATTAAAACTCATTTTAAATTTATGAAATACCATTTTTATCCTTTAAAAATAGAAAATACATAGCATGTCTAAGATAAATGTTCAGTCTTTTAATTGATCGTTTGTGAATTGTGAGAGCAAATTGTCCATTTTTAAAGTTGCGATGCACACCACAAGTGTATGTCTAAATGTCACTGTGTATGTGTCACAAGTTTAGAAATATACCATTTGTCTTCGGAAACCAATCAATAAGACTAAATATTTTTCTTATACATACTGCATTTTTTTTAATAAATGGTTAAATACAAACTTTATAAATTTAAAATGAGTTTTTAATAGAAAATGCGATAAGTTGGACAAATTTGTGAGTTTTTAAAATTTAAAATGATAAATACGATATTATAAATTTTAGAAATTATAAATTTTAGAAGAAAAATATAAGTTTTTGAAGGATATACAATTATACTACATGAAATTCCCTCTTGAATTTTCGTGCTCACCTTGCTCCCTCTAACTGTCTTTTTCTCTTTGTCCTCAATTTCAAGAAGAGAATTGATAGGCAATGTAGTTTAACCAAGCACGGTTTCTTTGGTTTGACTAGAAATCAAGAGGAATGTTCTCCGAGTACATTTTTTATTTTAGTTGTTTTAAATTTTTTATTATTTTAAAAATAGAAATTTAGATATATACCCATCATAACTTCTTTAATTAGATATTTTTTCATTTAAACTTGAAAATTAGTTATTTACCCATCTAAACTTGCTCATTTTATTAATATGTCCATTTCTGAAATTTTTTACAAAAAAAATACATATTAATAGTGATTAAAACTTAAATTAACAATTTTACCCCAAATCAAATTTCTGTATCATCCGTCTCTTTCACCTCTCTGTTTCTCTTCTCTCATCTCCTCTCATTTCTTCCTCGAGTACTGTCTTTCTCCTCCCTTTAGTAAGTTATTTGACTCAGAGAAGTCAAAAGAGATGGAGGATTGAAATGTGAAAACATACCTAATGAGTGTGAAACAGAACTCAATCAGGCAGAAGCATGGATTTAAGGTGAAGAGGTGACATATTATATTTCAGATCAATATTGCCATGTCGAACGAAAAGATATAAAGCCACTACTTGATAGATTGAGCAATGAGCACGATATTGACTTTACATGTGTGTGGCTTAGGTGTTATACTTGGGCATATTTCGGTACACTGAGAACAAAACGTTTTGGCTCTGTTCGGCGCACTAAGGGAAACGGAAATGAGTCTGGAAACAGTAAATGTTTGAACTGACTTTTACTGTATTCGTAGAAAAAAGAATTAACTCTGAGTGAATTTTGTTTTTCCCACAGCAACAATATTTCGCCGAACAGGGCTGGGTGAACAAAGAAATGAGTACCGAATCAACTAATTTTTTTTTTTTGGAAAGAATTTTACATAAAACCATTAACCATGTTATGTTGTTGTCAAAATTAACCCAACTAATCAATGGTGAAGTAAGGGTTTGAGAGAGAGCGTGAGATAGTTAGCATGCAGCTAGTCTAACTTCCTTTCTTCGAGAAAGCATGTTCAGGATCCGACTCTGCTGCTTTTTTTAAAGAAAAATTTTTCTTAGAGAAAAGCAGAGTTCTGCTTTTCTGATCTCAACCATTCAAAATTTTTCATTCACGTATCTCGATAAAAAAACTTTTTCATGCACAAATCTCAACGATTTTGAATGATTGATATCGGAAAAACAGAACCCTGCTTTTCTCTAAAAAAAGCAGCAGAGTTCATTCCGTTCCTTCTTTGAGTCTCCAAAGTTCAATGATCCAATCAGTCAGAATCGGACAGAAGAAATTCTAACTCAAAGGAGCAGATCTACTTTCACGAGAAAGAAGGACATGATGAAGAATATACTGAATCCAGAGTGAAATCGAACAAGAGGGCGAGGCAATTAGGTTGTGGATCTAACTCCTAATGTGTCAAGCCAGAAGAGAGAAAAGAAGGATTAAAAGCTCATCTGAACTGGATCAGATAAGAGGAACGGAGAGGAGAGAGATGGAGAACTTAGCAATACAGAATTTTGAATTTGGGTAAAATTGTAAATTTAAGTTTTAATCACTATCAATATGTATTTTTTAGTGAAAAAAAAAATCAGAAATTAGCATATTAATAAAATGAGTAAGTTTAGATGGGTAAATACTAAATAGCTAATTTTTAAGTTTGAATGGGAAAATATCTAATTAAAGAAGTTATGATGGGCATATATCTAAATTTCTCTTTTACAAGAAAGAAATCAATAAATATGTAGCAACCTTTTGGATTGTTATAACAATTTTCAAGTTAGAATGTACTTAATTTAATATTTTATTAATTTATAATATAATACATCCCTGCTATAAATAGTTTATGACTTCACTTGTAGCGGGTCCCAAAGTCTGGAAAACAAGAGGAGCAAAAAGATGTGAAAATTATTCACAATTTATTCCACCATAATATCTTATTTAAAGAAATAAAAATCACAATCAAATTATATTATTTTGTGAGTCTTTCATAAATTATTACTAACAAACGAAAAATGTAACAAATGCTTTCGACATGAAAGTACAAAAAAATACTATAGAACTATACCCATTTTCATGCATTTCATTTTTTCCCATCTCGGATCATAACCTGTGAGAATTACGGATACGAGCACGACGTGTCTGACACGTGCGCGAGACGATACGGCTTATATTTAATCCCCAAGCATAGGATAGCATAGCCAGACAAAAACAAATAGCAAGCCATGCACAGTTGGAAATGAAGGAATCTGAATTTCTGTAATCTGTGGCAAGTATATTCAGGAATATCGTTTGGTGTTTAAACAAAAGACAAATTCACAAAAATGACAAAACACAAAAATCAATTTATCTAGAAAACATTCATAGATTGGAGATGTCAGAAAGCATACGGATCGGATATATGGTGGTAAAACTATATAGTTATCCATTTTTATATTTTGGGTACGAATACGAATTGAATAGTAAACGATATAAATACAAATATGATATTAAATAGATACAAATACAAATACAGATATATCGGATTCTAATTTAGATATTGTAACACAATTAAAATATTATTCAACAAATTATTTTTCTCGTTAGAAGACAAGAGTTAACATAAAATATGAATATAATTCGAATATCCGATCATTTAGTGAACAAAATAATCATATCATTGCAAAATATATATGTGGTTAACAACAATTAATCCAATTAATCACCAACATAATCATATTATTAATCAAGTACAATGACAATGACAACGAGAAGTAAGACTGAGCGAATCCGGTAAGATTGCCTTTGTTCGAATAGTTCTTTACAACTCGGGAACATGAAATTGGAATCGCTAGTAATTGTGGATCAAAGATACCCAAAAAAGCATTGTTATATCTAACCATTGATTATAAAATAAATTGATATTTGAATATCCAAAAAATCAACATACAAATACCTGAAAAATTAAAATATGGATATCTGAGAAATTAACATACGATTATGGATAGTTTTTCATATATATATATATATATATCCGTATCTATGTAAATTATTTTCGTATTCAAATATCAAAATTCGTAAACTTCGAATACAAATTTAGAATTTAGATACAAATACAGACGGATAATATTCAACAGGAGATGATAACCTTTCTTTTCTTGATATCACAAGTAGGACAAGAGAGAAAAAAACATATGATAAAAACTACATTAGAGAATAACAGGTTTAAAATTAAGGCTCGATCCTTTTGGTGGCATTAGTTTGTCATGCTTATCTCTATTCTGTAAAATCCATAGCATCCCTTTTTGCAAAATCCCCTGTACCACAAGCTATTTAAAGCTTTTAATTATTAAAGGTTTTCCACTCATACAGGCAGCAACTACATTAGCAGCCCCCCCTTTTTTGCACTTCAATTATTGTACCAACTACCGAGTATATTCCATTGATAATTAGTAATTAGTTCAAAATTAAAACAAACACAGAGTTTAATTTTACAATGATCAGGTTTTCCATTCATCAGCTCATGATACAATTTAAACAGGATGTAAAATATATATGTGTAACTAAAGTATAAATATTGGTCGAACTTTTTGAAATGTCGAGATCCACTTTTTTTTTTTTTAATTCTTAATTATCAAATTAAGTCGTTATTCTTATTCATCGGAACTTGAAATAAAAAATAAAAAAATATATTATAGTGAGGCTATGGTGTTGTGCATAGCGCACATTGGTCCGTACTTTGGATCAATATCTCCGTTTACAAAGTTCAAATAGTCAACCTCCGATTTTTTTATAAATTGAAAATAAAATAAAAAAATATCGGAAAAGGGTGTTGTTTCAAGGGGAAATCGAAATATAGGTAAAACGAGACCGTTTATCCCATCCCACACAGACGGTACAAACATTCCTGTCCGGATTAATCACCGCTAATTCAAACCGTTTCAGACAAAACAAAACAAAAAAGTCTGGCCGGGATACTCCGTCCTGTCCCAGACAGACATAAAAAATCTAGTAACAAATTATCATTTTGGGTAGAGTTGGATGACTAAAGTTTCGGGGAGACAGCTGGATGACCTTTTCGAGTGTAGTATGAACTATTAGACAGCTGTCTCCTCAAATGATATAGTATGAACAGCTGGATGACCTTTTCGAGTGCTTTTTCGAGTGTAGTATGATCTAAAAAGCACTCCGGATCTGCAACAATTATTAATGGTTGTCTCCTCAAATAACTAAAGAAACTCAACTGCCAGAATATTTCTCAAGCTGGGACGGGACCGATTATACCGACCAGTTTTTTTTTTCAGCTTAGCGAAGTTTGCAGTTTGGATTAGCGGTGATTAATCCGGACGGGAATGTTTGTACCATCCGTGTGGGACGGAATAAACGGTCCCGTTTTACCTATATAACGATTTCTCCTTAAAATAACACCCTTTTCCGATATTTTTTTATTTTATTTTCGATTAATAAAAAAATCGGTCAATTTTATATATTCTAATTGTTTTTCACTATCTTTTTAGATAGGTGGAAAATCACTTGATAGAAATTTTAAAGCATAAAAAATAGTGATTTTATGAATATATAAAAAAAATAATAGAAAATATAAAATTTAGTCTGCATTTACATTTTCTAACTGACAACACAAGCACAAATGCACAACACTTCTCAAATTGGGCAAATTGGGGAGACATCAAAGAGCCTCAACTGAAAGTAGATAATCATTCAATAGGCAACTAGCCAGTGTAAAGTAATCTAAAGTTACAATTTCCAATCATAACAATCCGATCTAAAATTTGCATTATGAGAGATAAGGTTAGAGCCTACTTACCTTTAAATTAAGATTTGACTTGTCCTACTCACATTTGCCTCCTCATGAGTCACTAGGGGCAATATTTAATTAGACCTAAGGTCAGTGGCACCTGTTTTTAGTTGGACCCATTGTTAACCTCCTATTATATTGTAGACTTTCTAGTTGATGTATAGGTACTACTCTCTGTGTGGTACATTACTGGCTCACATAAAAAAACACCTCTTTCAATTTACAAACATAGTAATGAGTTTTTTATATGGAAATAATTTTGGAAAGTTAAAATTTATAATTTGAGAATAATAAGGGTGTAATTCGGTAATAGTTTGTTATTGATTCTCAAAAAGAGAGGAACTATGGTGTTTTGCTCGTACCGCTCGGATTCTAACACAAATTGTATATCAAAATATTGATGTTCCTGTACAATAAACAGGGGCGGAACCAAGGCCTAGGCCAGCCTGGGCCCTGGCTCTCCCCTTGGCTCAAAAAACATATACAGAGCTGAGAGCCCTTTAATAAAAAAAAAATTGGCACACCTCTTTAATAAAAAAAACTGGCACCCCTTTTGTCGGACACTCTTGGATTTATCAACCGCCTGTTAGGCCCCCCTACCGATCATTTCTGGTTCCACCACTAACAATAAACAAAAAAGTTCATGAGTTTCATAAATAACGTTGAATAAATACATATTATTCGTACTTTTTACTTTGAAAATAAATTGAGAAAATATAATATTAGTATTATTTCGGGAACATTGTTAATTTATATACAAATAGGGACAAAATATATTGATAAAATTGACACACAGTTCCAGAGATAGTAACGGCTACAGAAAATCCAGATTACACATTTCTTAGTCCCGAAGGTATACTACGTAATTAAGTGGTTTAGGTTTTATGGCGTAGCTTGAATTTCTTTTAGCAACGAAATAAAGAGATAATTTTTAGAAGTTCAGTTGCCTTTAAAAAAAAAAACTTAAAAGGTCCATTTTTTTTTTTAACAGTTGGTCCATTAGTATCAATTCCGCTTCTACTTTCAGTGCAATTTGTGTCCCTTAGACTCAGGACAGGACCTTGAAAATTTAAATTAATTAAGGGTGCTAAATGTAAAATGTAAATATATGTAATATGTGGTAGATGAAATTTGAACTAAATTTCTACAATCATAATATATAATTTTAATTACTAAATTACAAGTAAATATTTGATATTCGTTGAACTATTAAAAAATTTAAGTAAATTTCAATATATATATTATATATATAATTAATTTTTTAAAACAATAGGGTTGACTAAGTACTTTTGAGTTGTATTAAGATCCGCCCTTGCTTAGGCTATGCTACAGAATGAAGCATATAAAGAAAATAAAAGGAAGGTGAGGTAAAGATGACAGGTTAAAAAGTTCAAAGATTTGTAATCATCAAACCATTTAGTGCATGTGTTAGGCGACAATCAAACAAGCAAACATATTTTTTTTTTCTACTATGAGCAAAATGAAAAATTAAATTCTACTGAAACATTTTAAAATTGAGAGATCAAGTTAATTGTAACCGAGTCGTCATGGAATTATTGCTTTTGATGAAATTTGTCCAAAATAAAATTTAAGTTGCATAACAAAAATTGAGCTATCCCTGACAATAAATTAATTTGGTAAACTTAACAATATTCTTGAAATATTTAAAAAAATACTAGTATCGTGCCCGTGCGTTGCAACTTGCAACGGGAACATATTATAAGAGAATAAAAATAATTCATACAAAATGACATATTTTCATTAAAAAATTTAGACTAAATAATAAATAACATTCTTTAAATAACATCTACATGTAAATAATATTTCTAATATGACATATATGTTTTTTTTTAAATCTTTTTGACATATTTTCATAAAAAAATTTCATACAAAATGACATATTAATTGACAAATAACATTTTTTAAATGATATAAAAAATAGAAAGAAATGAAGACACGACCAATCAATCATCAATCAATTAAAAAATTCCTTAAATGATATTTATAAAATGAAAAGAAATAAGGATCAATCAGAAAGATAATACAATTTACATGTGGCGACCACGTGTATAAATAAATTTGAACCTCTACATGTAAAAAACATTAAAAAGACGCATAGAATCAGAAAAAGACATATAATTTGATTGGAGGGTTGATATTCAATATGACATTTTATCTTTTAATCACAGTCGTTGACAGATCAGAACATCTACGTGCTTAATATAAAAATGGAGATATTATTAGCATGATAGGTTGGTTGTGATAGGTCTAAGCCTAATAGCCTATCATGGTATACTAGCAAACAAGAGATCTTTGCGGAAGATATCATCTGAAATAAAATTGTTTAACTAACTTTGTTAGACATAATTTAGTGGTTAATTAGCACAATATGCATGTGTCATGATGAGTAAACAAAAATTGTTTAGAGTAGGTTGGTGTTATTTTGTCTCTTTGTGGAATCCCCATTATTTAATAGTCTAGCTATAGGTGATGAGTTGGAATCTAGAGGTCTACTCGCTTTAATTATTAACTTTATCACTGATTTTTACAAGCAATTAAAGTTTAGTTTGTCTTGTCCAAGCACCTACCGCTTTTTTATTAATACTAAAAAAACAAAATATCAAATCCGTCCTCAATTTCAAATTTTTATTAAAATATTCTGACTGCTTCTTCACTGGGCGGTCCACTGTTCATACCAAACCGCTCCACTGTGGGACGGTTTGATATTTTTATTTTTATTTTTAGAGACAATATGAATAACAAGATGCTGAAATCTAACGCTAAAAATTTGATTTTTTTTTTAAATATTTGTTAGATTACTTCTTTTAAGCATATTTATACTAAAATACACTAAATTACTTGAAATTATGTTAAATTACGTTGAATACACTAAATTACTTTAATTACGCAAAACTCTAAACCCTAAACTCTTATTTTGTACAATTTCTAAAACCCTAAACCCTAAAAATTACAATACATTAAATGATTTACAATTTTCACATAACATTTATAAAAATTAGTGATATTTAAAAGAAACTCTAAACCCTAAACTCTAATTTAGAAACCCTAATTTCCGACATTTTTATTAATAAATATACCCACGCTAGCTGGGTTTTTGTTTGATTACTTCTTTTGATGTATAATTAGCATATTTATACTAAAATACGCTAAATTACTTGAACTAATGTTAAATTACGCTGAATAACACTAAATTACGTAAAATTACGCTAAATTATATTAAATTACGCTAAAATATGGTAAATTACGCTAAATTACATATGAATAGGGACGATATCTTCACTGAAAAGGCGAAAAATGACGACAAAATTCAAACGGCCATAAAATGGTGCTCAAGTGTCCGATTTCAGCAAATGACCACTTTTCGGAAAGCTTGCGAAAATACGCATACATTAGTGTCCGCGATTCAAGATTCCAAAATTCAAAATTGTCAAAAAACAAAGGGAAGAGTTTCAAAACTTGAGTTGAAGTTTCCGATTAAGATTTTCATTTATATTATTCAATCTAAGTTTCCGATTAAGATTTTATGTAACAGAACCGGCTCTGGCGTGCTATTTTTCGCACTCGAATCACAAGTTCAAATCTGATTCTAAGTATCGGGGAAAAGGGCGGAAATATGCAGTTTGATACTTGCTCGGATGATTATGTGAGCCAAAGCAGTATTGATCTTTTTCATTTTTGGTTGTTATTATGTTTCTTTTATTAAGCAATATAGTAGAATCCATGCATGGTTGTTAGTTTTAACCGAATCGAATATGTATTTCAGTGTGATATTATTTGTTGCAGTAGCAATCTGTCAGTTTGGAACGCAATTTTTTAACTTTAAAAACAAAAATATAAATTCATAATACGGATCTATATATTCATTGCGAAGTACCATAATTCACTTAAAATTTATAGGAAAGATTATACAAATTTATAATTAGTTGTACAGTCTAGTGTTATTCAATTCAGTAACTAAAAAGGACCGACAGACTGTACAAATTGAAATTCTAACTGCTAGGCTACAAGTACACATGTGATAATTTATGAAGGAGACTAAAGTATATAAAAACTTAAAAAAAAATTCAATTAAATTTCAATATATATGATTAATTTTTTTGAAATTATGAGAGTGGTTAAAACATCTGGGCTATACATAGAGCTGTCTCTGCATTTCATGATTCAGTACCTGTGATTGCTACACGTAGTATGAAAGTTGGTAAATTTCATACATCGTCATTCTATATATAGTTGCATCACCCCACTAATCCTTAAAAGTTAATTTAAAGCAAAACAAACATAATATTTAATAATTTATCAACCGACTTGATCACTTTCTTGTATGACTCATGAACCTAATCAATAAAAAGTAATATGAGCTATATCTCGAATCAACAACGCACCATTAACTATTTAATATTGATATATGCCACGCACACACATTGCTTTTGTGGTAGCATAACTACAATCACTATAATTCTAATTTGACATATTTACAGTAAACAATATTTTTTGTTTAATTTGTAGATTCAAGTTAAAAATTAAGTAAATTTGATGACCTAGTACGATATATTTTGTTTGTAATTATTACAGTCCAATCACATGTATGAATTAGCACATATTCCGGTCTACCACAATTTTCGCAGGCTTTGAAACGTATAAGAAATAAGACTTGTTACATAGTTAATTATGATATAAGACGAGGGATCTAGTTATCATAATTTTGAGTTACAATAAAGTTAAAACAACTATTTTTTACATTTCAAATTTCAAATTGTCGATCCAAACCGTTCAACATGATCTCCATAATAAAATGTGATTTTAGATTAAATTTTACATTTTTTTGAATTGTTTTACTATTTATTAAGATAGGTACAAAATTCAATGATCTGAATTTGACTAGTTTTTGTAAAATACTTAATAAATAGTAAAAAAATTCAAAAAAATGTAAAATTTGATCTGGAAGCTCATTTTATTGTGGAGATCATGTTGAACGGTTTGGATCGACGATTTGAAATTTGAATAAGTAGAAAATAGTTGTGATAACTTTACTGTAACTCAAAATTGTGGTAACTAGATCCCTCCTCGTGATATAATTAATACTTTAGATCTATTGAAAATATGTAAATTTAAATAGGAATCGTGAGGTAGAGCAGCTTTCGTGGTAACCACTATGGGAAACATTGGGTGATATTTTGCCAATGATGTGTCCACTTCCACCGTGTAGCCAAAAATCAATGCATGCATGACATGGAGTCTATAAGTTAATGACAATGACAATATGACATGTCTTTAATTTATTATGAAAGTTTGGATTCCAATTTTAGCAAGACTTAATAAGAGTTAGATAAGGGTAAAGATATGACAACGCTATTTTTGTTTCATACGATGTATGGATTATAGTTTAAAAAAAATGCGATTCGCATACTGTAAGAGGACAAAAATGTGTTGTTAATATATCTTTACCCCTAAAAAGATTGTGTAGTGCCTATGGACATGTAATTAAGAGAAATTAATGCATTTAGAATTAATTTATTCTTTTTTAGGAGGAATTAATTTATTCTACGAGGACTTTCTGGACACTATGCCAATGATCTACATCAAATGTTAAGGACAGAGGCGGATCTACTAACAATAAATGGAGGTTAATTGACCGCAATTTGTTTTCAAAATTTTATACATATATATGATTTTTCTATATAATTTAGAGTAATATATCATAAATATTATAAAATTGATCCCCATACTTTTGTGATAATTTTATTTGATTTCACCTCATACAAAAATTTTCGAGTTTTGAGCTCCATTACTTGAAAGTCTGCCTTCGCTTCTGGTTAAGGACACAAGTGTAGAAGTTAACATATAGTTCATTGTCAATTTCCAAAATATATACGCATTCATTATTTTTCATATTAAGCTTCTCGTATATTCGGCAACCATGTGAAGCTTAAATTTTAAGCTACACTAAGGAACACCCGTTCAGCAATAAAGTTGAAAAGTAACTTTCTTAAGAAAGTTTTAAGCTTGATAAAATACTTAAGTCATGTGAACCATGAAACAAAAAATTATGTGTGATATATTTCTATAATATTATCTTAAAAGGGTAAGCATACTTCTACAATTTTGTGTTTAGAAGTATTATTTTGAAAGCATATTTTGCAAGGGGATGTTTAACTTGTAAAGTTGTAAATTTGATTTTTGAGATTCAGAGAGTTTTTAACCGCTCAACCTAATTAAATCTTGTAAAAAATAATACTTTCGTTTCAACAAAGAAAAAAAAAATCATTTTTACAAATTCTAGAGTACGGTCGAATAAAAATACTTTTTTTTTAACATATGGTCAAACACAACTATGACCTTTGATCCACAAAGAATTGGCTACAGAAGATCACAAATGTTGTGAGTGAGAGGCCAAACTTCTCCTTTTGATAGGAGTAAACGTGAATTTGCGGAGTCATACTGCACAAAACAACAAAACAGAATCCACGCTAAAATTCGTTAGGAAAAAAATAATAACTAATACATTATTAATGAACCATCCTTAACTTCCGTCTCCCAGCAAATCATTTTCTAGTAAAAATTAGAAATCAAGCCACTCAACTAATTAATATCCACAAATAAGTCATTCAGATATGATTTATTTGAAAGTAGTTAGCTATACATTATACATCATCTCAAATTAATACATTATACATTAGAAGTTATGACTTAAGCTCTCAAATAAGCCATTTTTAGTTACTTTTGGTTGTTATTCAAATTTAAGGATAATTAAATTGCTTATATTACTTCATCTTATTTTTTTTATTTTATACTTTATTTGACGGCTTAAGTCATAACTCAAAATAATCTTTTAATAACAAAATAAAAAAATGAATCATATCTATTACAATAAATTTTACAAATAGAGTAAGTATAGAGCAAAGAAGTTACTCAACCAAATTCACAGAACTTATGTGTCTCAATAAACGCGACCTTTAGAAAATTAATGGGGCGTTGTATCAAAATCAAAGCTCCTGAAACCAAATCATGAAAAGGTGACAACTAGGAAAATCATAAGAAATATGATAAAAAGCAAAAGACTGGCCTCTCCTCTCCTATCAATCACCTGATACATGATCTTTTTCAAAAGAATTGCCCACCTTGTCTACTAATAAAAAAACCTAAATTTATAGCCACTATTGTTTGGTGTGCCGTGTGCGTACACCTGTGGCCCACATAGTGTGTGACAATTTTACACATTTTTCCCCAAGAGTACCAGTTTTTTTCTTTTTCTTTTCTATCTCTCATATGTTATATGAAATATTAAATACATCCATTTCATTTATAAAAAAAAAATGTAACAAATTTACACTGCAAAATCGTACTAACTCCATATATTTTTGTTGGGAACAATGTTTAATTAAAAATATGGTTCATGCACTAATTAAGCAGTTGGGTTGTCAACTTGTCATAGCCATAGTGTGTTAAAAACTTGAAATGGAATTTCAGTCATTGTTGACTTTTGTTGTCATAGAACACCATCAAAACCATGCCATGTCATAACACATTATAATGCATATAAAAATGGTTGCATGACATGCCTTAGAAAACCATGAAAAGTACATACAAATTAAAGCATATAATAATAAACATCAACATGTGGTGCCTCCTACTCCATTTGGACCTGTTGCCTTTTTTTTCACTACCCCCACTATAAATACAAACACTCCTATTAGCATTGGTGTTTGTTCTGTTTAAGAAGAACCTAATTCCAGTGCCTTGGGCACTTCCATAACACCACCTATATTCCCCCCTACAACTTATTCCAAGTACAATTTATACTGATGGATTCTCTCAAGATAGAGAAGATACTTGCCATGAACAAGTACAAGAGAGGGACCCAGGAACAAAATCTCCTCTCAAGAGGAATTCACATCCCAACCATTGTAAAATATGCACTCACAACCCTCACATTACTGATATTCGTATCGAGCCCCGTTTGGGTCCCAGAGATTCTTTATGCTTCCTTCCCAAACATGGTGTCATTTTTCGTTGGACCCAAGTTTTTGTTTATAGTTTGTAATCTGATTGTTGTTATTTTAGTGAGGGAGTCGAAGCTTTCTCAGGCGCCATCGGCACGGGACATGTATGAAGAGAAATTGAGGAAGAATTTGAACTATAAAATGCCTCGTCCTAGTGTTGCTAAAGTTTCTCTTGGAGGTGATGAGGTGAGAGAGAAAGAAGAAGATATCTTTGTTGGAGAAGTGGAGGAAGAGGGGGATGTGGTTGAGCTTCACAAAAAAGTGGAGGACTTTATTGCAAAAGTCAAGAGCCAAAGAAGGGTTGAAGCGAAAGTATTTCTCTGTTATTAGACATATATTTTGAGTTCGATTCCTCTCTTTGTTTCCAATTTCAGAAAGCGCCATTTTTAATTGAAGGGTTAAGTGGCCACATGACAGTAATTATGTGGAACTCGGGGTTTTCTTGTAATAATTAATGGTGTGTTTCGTAATATATTGGGGAATAAGGGATTAATATGAAACTATCCATGCATCCGGCTGTACGACTATACGAGTTAAAGGATAAAAGGTAGTGGAATCTTCTTTGTATCAAAGCTGCCAATCTTATCAATGGTGTCTGTATTTGAAAAAATAAAAAAACAAAGAGAGGAAGAAAAAAGGGAAAGAAAAAAAAAAGGAAGAGGAAAATGAGTGCGTAATTTCCCATCTTGTTTATGTAGTTGTTCACTAATCTATTTAAAGTTTTAAACTACATAATTGTTAATATTTTTGAATTATAGTTTTTTATACATTTATGTAGATTTTATAATAACTTTAATTATTAACAATTATATATTTTTAGTTAGCATACAAATATTTCAAATGGACAATTAGATGAACAAGAGAAGGTGAATTTCTATGACACTTAGATGTTAATGGATGAGATCGGATGGAGTACAGGATCGATCCAATGAATAATATTTAAGTGGTAATGGTAATGTGTTTCCTGTAAAAAGTAATTATAGGTTAGATATTCGGATGAAAGATTTCTTGAAAATATTAAATAGTTAGTTAATTTGACTTTCAATGAGAAAACTATATAATAGTTAATATTTTAATTATATATTTTTATATAATTATGTAGATTTTATAACTTTAGAGAGAGATTTGACATTATGCATTTTACGAATTGACCTGTATTAAGAATTCTTATCTCTATTTTGAGAGATATTTTGAAAGTTTAAAACATTTTATCCATACACCGTTGAACCCAATCTCCATATAAACATGTACTTGGAGACCAAATTCACATTTTTTTAGAATTTTTTACTATTTTTTATACAAGTAGAAATTCCTCGATTTAAAAATTATGGACCATTTGAAAGCAGTGATTTTCTATCAGTTTAAAAAATAGTAATTTTTAAAAAAAATATTAAGTTTGATCTCCAAGTATATTTTCATATGAACATCATGTTTAGCTGATTGGATCAAGTGTTTGAACTTTGAAAATAGATATGTGTATACATAACGCAAGTCAATCCGTAATATACATATTACCAGTCTTACTCATAGGTAATCATTAAAAATTATATAGAACGATTCTTAGTTATTAAATAGTTGACCTCTATTGTAAAATCTATTACATAAGCTTTTAAGGACATGATTTGATCTTTAAAATGATCAGAATATCTTGATTCATACTTAATTCATTTAACCATCTGATGAGTTGATGAGAATCAACTTTTAGTCTGATGGAAACAGGAAAAGCTCATGCTCTATATATATGTGAAAGACGCGGATGGAGTTTCTCTGTGAACTATGAAATTTGAAGATTAGAACACAAATTTATTTTTAAATAAAAAAAGAAAAACCATGTGATGAGTTGGATATAAATCGACAATTGATATCCAAACTACCATAGAGTAAACCGACACATCAATTCCTTTACCTGAATTAGAACAATAACTCTAGTGCTACACAGGAATTTAATTGTAGATGAACGGTTAAATTTCCATATTTTTCAAGGGTATATAATGATTGCACTCCTATCTGACCCCTTACTTGCATTCTAGGTATATTACTATTTTTTCCAAAGATGCTTAATGACAAAAATATGTATATGTACTATGAGAAATTAAAATTCTGAAAGGTATATTTGTATATTTATTCGACAAAGTGTTTATTTTGAACTTTCTTAGGAGTACTAAGAAAATAAAACGTGATGATCGAGCACTTTGCGTACGAGTTATAAACACATATAAATTTAAATATGAACAATTTGAATGTTTAGTATAGACACTTTCAGATGCATGCAGATAAATAGATGCAGAAAGTGAGGTGCAATAATAATTCTCATGTAGAAGTATTTGAAACAAATTGTTCCAAGCTCCAATTATGGGTTTAAACTTAAAAAGGTGCTCTTTTAAGAAGACTTAAATAATCCTGTTAGTCTCAGAAAATTCTTTGAAAAAAAAAAAACCTTCCAACGGTGATATTGATGAAAAGAATCAAGACAAAAATTTCTAGTTCTAATCATAGTGAATATCATTTGCATCTATCATATTTTTCTTTGAGCGAAATTTCAGTTGTACTCATAGATATAATTCTTGCATCTGATTTGCAGATATGATTTTCATATATAGCATGAATACTAACTAAGTTATATTAGTTAAAATATTTTTAATCTGTAGGCATGTTTGGTTGTTTCTTAAATTTAAGAAGAATTAAGTTTCTTACTCCGTCTTACTCTTTATAGTTTACATTTCATTTGACAGCTTAAGTTATGATTTATAAGTTAATCCGTTTGGAGGGAGGAGATGTTGAGAAATAAATCTTTGCCTATTATTGTGGGCCTTACAGGAAGAGCCTTGGGAGGTGGAATAACTTATTCTGAATTAACTCAGATTTACTCCATCTTATTCTTGTTTTACTCGTTTGATAGCTCAATATGAAGCACAAAAATTTACCCCTCTTCTTACTCCAACAACATACATGACCTTAGTGCAAAATGTCATCGCGTAGAAACGGTTAGTAGGGGTGTCAATGATATCCTTTTATCTGTTTACCCAACCCGTATCGTATTCAAAAAGACAGATAAGAATACGGTTAAAGATCATTTCTTACCTATTATCTTATAAAATAATCTTTAAAAATAAAATTTTATATGTGTGTGTGTGTGGAGATCATATACGATTTGATAAAGTTTTTGTAGTTGACAAAATTTTCATAATACAAATTAGTTGTATTCATTTTTAATTTTTTTTTTCTATTGTCTTGTTTTGAAAATATTTTACCAAAAGCACAAATTAACTATAAAATTATATAGTCAATGGCATTTTTTATATCCGTTCCGTATCATATTCGAAAAGATAAATAAGGATAAGATTTTTTTTTTTTGTTAACTTATCGTGTACATGTGAGGGTAAAGTTTTTTTGATAATCATAACAGATACGGATATGATCAAAATGTTTACACCTAATCCGTTGACACCCCTAGCGGTTAGGCTTTATCTTATTTTGCTTTGTATTCAAGAATTTTATTTCATTGCTTGCTTTCCTTTGTACATAATACATGTATTTATAGGAATGATTTACAGCTGTAACAAACAAACAAAATTCTGTTTGGAGTCCTAATTACAATATCCTTCTATGTTTGACTTTGGTCAACAGCCTAATCCTGCATTATGCATGCCCAAAAAAAAATATTATGTCGCTAGGTGTCATTGACGAGAACCAACCCTGAGTCAGACTCGGATTCAGATTTAGACTCGCTTTGAGAAGCGTACAGTTACTATTAAAAAATAACCTACTTTCAAGATTGACCATTTACATTTTCTAGAGAATATTAATAGTTGTTTCAATTTCCTAAATAATTCTTTATATTTGCTTCTTTCTATGTTTACATTTCCTAAGTAGTCATTTATGCTTGCCTATTCTATGTTGCAAATTAATTACTCCTTGTGGCCTATAAAATGAGAACTTTTGTAAGAGAAAAACAACTTTTTTTGGATATCAATATATTTTGTGAGAGAGATTTATTCTCACTTTTGCTACTTAGTACTCTTTGTTTCTAATTCCACTAAACTGTTTTCGAGACCCGTCACTAGTGGAGTCGAGATTCGGGACCGAGATGGCGTCAGTCATCCTCTCATTGCCTAATATGCTCCAAAAGAAGTGGCCAACCGTAAACCACTGAGTTTGTCATAAGAGCATGACAAGGTCAAACCTAGTCACTCTCGATGCAGTGGCATTCTGCGGTCGGTAGGCTCGGGGCAGTAATTTGTCGAGGCAGCCAGCCCTTCTGTTGGTTTTTAAGATAGTTGAATAGGTTTTGGTGTGAGTTTTTCTGACAAATTTGATATGGTTAATTGGGCAGAGAACTCAAAGGTCTATGCTTTGGTAAAAAATTGTCTCTAGATGAGGAAATCTGGGCAACAGAAAATTTATGATTTTGGAGGGGTTATCTTTCGGTTTTTTGGACAAGGATTTGTTTGAAATATTGGGAGAAGGAATACAGTTCTTATAGGGTTTGGTGGTTTTGGATGGTATTTTATGGCAGAAATTGGTATTTTAGGATTTTGGAGGGGTTATCTTGCGAATTTTTGGGCAGGCCCAGATATTTTGAAAAGCTTGCAAGATAAGGAGTAAGGGTATTTAACTCCAATTGAGATAATTTAAAATTATGTGGAAAGCTCAAGGAACGAACTATAATGCTAGTATATTTTGAACTTTTACATAATCAGATTATCAGAATGTATGACTCTTGGGCAGCGACCAACATGGGGTATGCTAGAGCAAGGCGTTGAGTGGGGCCAGCTACTCTCGGTGTGCGGGCGTGTGAGCCACATGGCATGCATCATGAGCAAGCGCGCAAGTAGTTGTGCTCGCATCAATCATGGACAAGCACATGAATTCCGGAGCATGCATATGAGCGTGCGTCATGAACACTCACTTATGTTGAATTTGTTCTTGTTATTGGTTTAGACCTTCGGCCTTTGATGTATCAGCTAGAATCGGTCGATCGATTTGAAAAAAAAAAAAAGTTATGCTCAAATGATGAGAATTAAGACCATGGGCAGTGGTTAGCTCTGTTACACTTCGGTCAGGAGTTCTAAGGTTCGGCCAAGAATCTACGGTCAGGTACTTAAGCCTTTGATCAGTGAGAAATGAATAGAAAATGGGTTCGGTCAGGTGCACGGTCAGGAGTTTGATACCCAGTCTTGTGCTGGCTTTGAGATGTGCTCAAACGTGCCTTTGATTCGATCAGATCCATCAGTTCATAGGCTGTGAACGGGTCAACGGGTTCTAAAAAACCCGACTGTTTTGTGTACTCTAAAGTGTTCAAGGTACTATTTTGCCTAGTATTACATATCAATCTGATCCTCTCTGTCTAGTGTCTACTATCAAATGAGCATTTTCAAAAACCTCCAGAAAAGGTTTCTAGAGAGGAGACACAATTAGCAAGCGCTTGCACTTGGTTATGCAATTTAAAATGCAGGTTTCGCACGAGACGCTTGAGTACCCGAATCCTTTTGAGTTGTGGAACAGAGAGAAAGGCTTGATTTTTGTGTTCATTCTTCAGCTGGTTATTTCTCTTGTCACATGTGAATGGAACTTGCAAGATAAAAGAAAACATCACATATAATAATTTCCGAGTGAGGCTATGGTGCTATGCATAGCGCGGATGGGGTCCGTGCTACGGCTTAAAATTTGACTTTTTAAAATCCTAACGGTCGATCCAACCGTTCAATGTGATAACCATATGAATATGTACTTGCAAACTAAATTTTATATTTTTTCGAATTTTTTTACTATTCTTTTAGATAGGTAGAAAAATCAGTGTTTTCTGAAAATTCTGGACCATCAAAATTCTACCTATCTAAAAAAATAGTAAAAAAATTCGAAAAAATATAAAATTTAGTTTGCAAGTACATATTCATATGGTTATCACATTGAACGGTTGGATCGACCGTTAGGATTTTGAAAAGTCAAATTTTGAGCCGTAGCACGGACCCCATCCGTGCTATGCATAGCACCATAGCCTCACTCATAATTTCCTCTTTGTTTTTTACATCAGTATCAGAGCTTTCAGGATTCCTTTTACTTTGAAACTGATACCTAAGCCTTGGTTGTGTGTGATTCGTGGTCTCAATTAGAGGGAACTATAATTAATGTCCAGATTGCGCAGATTTTTGGACTGTCTGATATTGCATATTAACATCAATATCTTTATTTTATTTTTTTTAAGGTCAGTGGGCACGTTGCCCACCAACTATTGTATTAATAAAGATAATAGTTTTTACATCCTGCACAGAAGCCTAGCGAAGTACATCAATGAAAGAACAGAAAAGCCTAGCGAAGGCTCTAATCATCCGTCTGGCCTCTTTGTGTTCTTCCCCAATCCCCACTAGATGTGCTGGCACCAGTGTTGTATCTCATAAACTCGTTGATTTTCACTAAAACTCAAAATTCAGGGGCAGCTGAAAATTTTAGTGGAAATCTATCGGTCTTGACCGACTTTGTCCCCTCCTGAAATTTTTTGTCCTTCTCTGGATGTTTGATTTGTAATTCAGATTAAATTTAGGGTTAAAATTGAAATAAATTTGTTGAATTTTGATTGATAATTAGAATTATAAGTTAGAGTATCCGAAATTACAATTCAAAGCATTGGAAAATATAAGTTAAAGCATTATTTTTTTTATCGAGTACCTAATTAGTTAGTGGATTTAAATTCAATTAGCTATTTAAATCCAATTCGATATTTTTTTGCCTCCCCCGACGAAAATCCTGGATCCGCCCATGCTCTCTCCAAACTATAAATAAGTTTGATTTCCAACCCTCTATTCTGTTTTGAACTGCTTCAATCTGTGGCTGGAATTGGATTTTGTTTGGCTTCCTTATTGTCAGTGGGAACCCTAGGTACCTTATAGGGAGTTCGGACGGGTTGCATGAGATTGATGATCTTCTGAACTACCAGTATCAGATTCATAGGAATTACAAAAGTGTTTTTTTGTGGTTTATTTTTAGACCTGTTGGGTCTTCGTACATCCTCAAGTTTAGTGTGAGCACCTTTAGCATAGTCGAGTGAGCCTCTGTACTATGATAGCATCATCTGGTATTATATTGGTTGCGGTGCAATTACAATCGGTTCATGCATAGCCGGCCATGAGTTGTTTATGGTCCATTGCAGAGAGTTAGTCACAGTGATGAATAGCGTGGCAACAGTGGATCACCCTGGCGTAGGCCTCTTTTGTGCTTGACATATCTCGTGAGTGGCTGAGTGCCCAATTTACCCGATGTAGAGGTATTGAGCACATGGAGCCCCGAGGAAATCCATTTAGGTATCTTGAATTATATTATCCAAATTGTTTGAAGTTTTTTTTATTGTTATATAGAGAATTTTTTTTGTAAGCTTTTCAGAAATTCGAAAGACCTGTTCATTGGATAAATATAGAGAATGTTATGACTGCTGCGATTAGAAGGTATCAGTCTGTCATTATTTTCTACATTTCTAGAATCAGTAATCCTTCTGTATTACAGAAACATTGTGTAGTGGTATATTCTTTGAAGGTCCTTCTCGAAACTATAAGGACACAAAATTTTAATGAATTAGAGTTGGCAAAAAAAACTCGTAGCTCGTGGCTAGCTAAATTTTGTGTAGTGGTATATTATTTGAAGCTCGTAATTAGCTAGCTCGATTCTAGCTCGTTCATACATAAGCAAGTTCCACCTTGGCTCAACTTGGCTTGTTTCTCGGTTTGTTGCAAGAAAAAGATGAATATCTTTTCCATTTACCTCTTTTAGCGCCTGCTATGAGAGGATGAAACTCATTGCAAGAAGAAGATGAAATTCTTTCCCGGCTTGTGGTCTATGCGCGTGTCATGGCACCAAGTCAGTAAAAAAAATTAGATTATGTGCGGCTCACAGCAAAAACAAGCTGGCTAGATTCGGTTGGCTCGTTATGACATGAGGTGAGTTCAAGTTTTGCCAAGCTTGACTTGACTCATTTTCAGCCCTAGGATGTATGATAATTAAGTTATGATGGTCGCAAGAAAGGGATGTTCTAACAGATTGTCAGAGCAATGTGTTTGATCTTGTGACTTTGTAGGTCTATTTCTCATCTTTCCAAAATCAATACATTTTTTTGGGTCTCATGGTTGAAAGATCTGACATTGAGCTCTCCATAAAGGGTTGAATCATATTTTTAGAATGAAAGATGATGTAGATATAAAGGTTCAAAGTCGGATTACCGCCAGATTGACTGACTGCTATCAATTCTGAGACTAGGCCTAAAACTGAGATAATCACTGATTCTCACCACATTTTGAGACACAGATAAACCAGAGATTTCATGTTTAGTAAGAAACTTGGTATGAAGGTTAACCGTTAGATAGCATTATGGATAATTACCATTACCAGACCAAATATCAATGATTGATGGCATATGTGATGTTGTCCCATGAGGTTTAATAGCGCAATTACGCGCAGCAATGTTGGTTTGATAGCCAATTATGTGCGGCTATCATAGGAGTTGCATGAGTTGCACCTATTGCGTGAATTTGGATTGATAAGCTAGTGTGCCTCATCCGTACTCTGAGATTTTGCACCGGTTGAATAACTGGGAGCAATATTTTTCAGTTTGCAGGATTTTTTTGGGGACATATACAGTCCTTTAAATTCTGGATCTGATATGATATTGTTTCTTGGATTAATTTGGGATTGGGATGCAAAATCATAGTTAAAAGTTCTAACCATGCTTGTCTCTATATGAATTGGTGTCAAACCAAAAAAAAATAAAAAATATGAATTGGTGGATTTGGCTTTATGGGATGTAATTGCTGATCTCTGTTAGACGAGACACTGATGGATATATGTGGTGCATAGCATCATAATATCTCAGTATCTTGTTATCAGAATGTACATGAGGCCATCACAATTCAAATTAAGAATCCCAAAAGAATCAATGAAGTTGGAATGGAAAGAACTATACCGCTAGCATCATGTTGCGAATTTGTTTGTTCGTGAATTTTTATCTACTGGTAAACCCCTCAAAGATCTTTTCAGAAAGTATAAGAACATGAATATTGAATGAACGATGAGAAATTTATGATGGTCGCAAGAAGGGATATTATTGTCAGAACAAAGTATTTGATCTTCGGAATTTTGTAGTTCGTTTTCTCATCTTTTTGAAATCTAGAAAGTTTTTTGGTTCTCACAGTTGGAAAGATCTGTTGGTGAGTTTTGTAGAGAGGATTGAATTATATTTTTTTAATGAAAGATGATGAAGTTGTAAAATTTCGAAGTATGATTGTTGCCGGAATTGGTTGACTGGTATCATTTTAGATAAGACAAATAAAAGTAATTTTGTCAAAAAGTAGGGATAAGAAAGGAAAAAAATTTAATGGATTGAATCATGTTAAGTGGGTGGCAACCAACCATACGGCAACATGAATAAAGTGTGAAACTTTATATTTTTGTTTCTATTATTTTTAATTCTATGATATTTGCTGATTGAGTGACAACCTTGACTTTGCAGAATTTGGAATTTATAAATATTATTTTAAAATAATATAGAATAATAGATAAATTGTCTTGAGATTTTAATCTTATAGAAAAAACCGAAAAAATTGGCTTCTCAAGACGATTTTTTTATGACAACAGGTGGGTAATATGATTGGATTTTAAAGGAACCGAAAATTAGATTTTTTTCGGTTACTTCAAAATTGACTAAAGAAACCAACTTTATTTTATCAATTTTTTCGACGAGATCAAAATTTTCATTCAATCAATCTATTAAGCTATATTATTTCTATATATTTTTCATAAATAAAAAATTCTGTTGATTTTGAACAATGATCTGTGATTCCGTGTGAAATCTCTCAAAGCCTCTCAAGTCTCAAGTGATGCGTCAACTGCTATGGAGCTGAGCCTTTCAAAATGGGACCCACTTGTCTCCACAATGGCCAGCAAGAGAATTGATATATTTTACATTTTACCTATAGATAGTTAGGCATTCATTTCACTTGCATGGGCATGTTGAAAACTTAGAAGGGGTAAATAAAATAAATTCATGTGAATTCCATTCTCTACATTTTGGAATGTTCTTTTGACTAGATTATTGGTGTCCAGTGATTGTGCAGCTCTTTGGTGTCATGGCCTCATGGAAATATATTCTTCTTTTGCTCTAGGAGCCATCAATATTTAAATAAATAAACTCTGTGTTTAGACTTTAGAGGCGGAGTCAGGAAATAAAATAAGATAAGGTAAAATTTGCAGAATACATAATTATATAATTATTTAAACACAAGTATATTTTTCTAAAAAAAATTTCGGAAAATAATAATAAAAGAATCATATTTCGGAAAAAAAAAAAATATGATTAGAGATAGGAAAGTGACTTTTTCCGAACCCATGTGGCTCCGTCATTCTCAAATAATCCTTGCCATTCTCAAATCTTTAAAGAGAAAACCATATCATAAATATATTCCAAATGAACAATATAATAAAACAATACATTGTTTAGTCACCAAACGAACATTGCATAATCCATTTGTTTATTCCATGCCTCCATGGCCTGAAAACCACATAAGATATATTTTTTTTTTTTTTTCAGGAAAATGTTAATCATAAGCCAGCTTGGGAGACTGAGTTAATCAGTGTATTATTCAAATATTGAAATGTCTGTGTCTTCTTTTATGTAGCTTTATATATTGCGGATTACTATTCCAGTAGTTAGATTCGCTACAAATTGCAATTCCAAAAGTTGGTTATACAAGTCAAACTTCGTTTTAAATATGCTTAGATTCTCATTTATTCTCAATCAAGTGCATTGACTTGCTTCCTATAATTGAGATTAGGTAAGGTTCAATTCAACCAAGAGCAGTACCAATTAACCATAACCCGATAAACATCGGTACGCGTGGATTGACCCGTACCGTCATTCCGGAACTAAACCAGTAAACATCTCCGACTATTAAGCCACAGGTGTTCTCTGACTTCTCTCTGTTATCTTATCAAGCATATAACAATGACAGATTCATTTTAAATACTGTCGGATTCGGGTTTGGACTTCTGTACTATATGATCCAACCGGTAAGCATTTCTTAATAATTTTTAAATTTCTGTTGTCTGTTCAGAGTAGATATTTTCAAATTTAGTCACTATCAGCAAGCTGCAACTTGACAATTTGCAAATAAGCATCACTGGAGAAGACTGAGAATTTGAAATTTTGGTTCCAAAAATTTGTGACTTGCACGGATTTGGCCAGGAATCTTGATAGGTTGCTCGAAGATCTTATCCTTCTAAATGTTTTAGT
>JAJGRW010001279.1:44397-87090 GCA_025461045.1 Carex parvula
AAATGAAAATTCGTAAAACTTCGAATACAAATTTAGAATTTAGATACAAATACAGACGGATAATATTCAACAGGAGCTGAACCTTTCTTTTCTTGATTCACAAGTAGGACAAGAGAGAAAAAAACATATGATAAAAACTACATTAGAGAATAACAGGTTTAAAATTAAGGCTCATCCTTTTGGTGGCATTAGTTTGTCGTGCTTATCTCTATTCTGTAAATCCATAGCATCCCTTTTTGCAAATCCCCTGTACCACAAGCTATTTAAAGCTTTTAATTATTAAAGGTTTTCCACTCATACAGGCAGCAACTACATTAGCAGCCCCCCTTTTTTGCACTTCAATTATTGTACCAACTACCGAGTATATTCCATTGATAATTAGTAATTAGTTCAAAATTAAAACAAACACAGAGTTTAATTTTACAATGATCAGGTTTTCCATCATCAGCTCATGATACAATTTAAACAGGATGTAAAATATATATGTGTAACTAAATATAAATATTGGTGAACTTTTTGAAATGTCGAGATCCATTTTTTTTTAATTTTAATTATCAAATTAAGTCGTTATTCTTGTTTATCGGAACTTGAAATAAAAAATAAAAAAATATATATAGTGATGGTGTTATGCATAGCGCACATTGGTCCGTACTTTGGATCAATATCTCAGTTTACAAAGTCCAAATGTCAACCTCTTTTTTTTATAAATTGAAAATAAATAAAAAAATATCGAAAAGGTGTTGTTTCAAGGGGAAATGAAATATAGATAAAACGGACCGTATTACCCGTCCCACACGGACGGTACAAACATTCCGTCTGATTAATCACCGCTAATTCAAACCGTTTCAGACACAAAAAAAAAAAGTCTGGCCGGATAATCGTCCGTCCCAGACAGACATAAAAAATCTAGTAACAAATTATCATTTTGGGTAGAGTTGATGACTAGAGTTTCGGGGAGACAGCTGGATGACCTTTTCGAGTGCTTTTTCGAGTGTAGTATGTACTATTAGACAACTGTCTCCTCAAATGATATAGTATGAACAACTGGATGACCTTTTGAGTGCTTTTTCGAGTGTAGTATGAACTAAAAAACACTCCGGATCTTCAACAATTATTAATGGCTGTCTCCTCAAATAACTAAAGAAACTAAACTGCCAAAATATTTCTCAAGCTGGGACGGGACCGATTATCCCGACCATTTTTTTTTCAGCTTAGCGAAGTTTGCAGTTTGGATTAGCTGTGATTAATCCGAACGGGAATGTTTGTACCATCCATGTGGGACGGAATAAACAGTCCCGTTTTACCTAGATTTCGATTTCTCCTTAAAACAACACCCTTTTCCAATATTTTTTTATTTTATTTTTGATTAATAAAAAAATCGGTCAATTTTATATATTTTAATTTTTTTACTATCTTTTTAGATAGGTGGAAAATCACTTGATAGAAATTTTAAAGCATAAAAAATAGTGATTTATGAATATATAAAAAAATAGTAGAAAAATATAGAAAATATAAAATTTAGTCTGCATTTACATTTTCTAACTTACAACACAAGCACAAATGCACAACACTTCTCAAATTGGGCAAATTGGGGAGACATCAAAGAGCCTCAACTCAAAGTAGATAATCATTCAATAGGCAACTAGCCAGTGTAAAGTAAACTAAAGTTACAGTTTCCAATCATAACAATCCGATCTAAAATTTGCATTATGAGAGATAAGGTTAGAGCCTACTTACCTTTAAATTAAGATTTGACTTGTCCTACTCACATTTGCCTCCTCATGAGTCACTAGGGGCAATATTTAATTAGACCTAAGGTCAGTGGCACCTGTTTTTAGTTGGACCCATTGTTAACCTCCTATTATATTGTAGACTTTCTAGTTGATGTATAGGTACTACTCTCTGTGTGGTACATTACTGGCTCACATAAAAAAACACCTCTTTCAATTTACAAACATAGTAATGAGTTTTTTATATGGAAATAATTTTGGAAAGTTAAAATTTATAATTTGAGAATAATACGGGTGTAATTCGGTAATAGTTTGTTACTGATTCTCAAAAAGAGAGGAACTATGGTGTTTTGCTCGTACCGCTCAGATTCTAACACAAATTGTATATCAAAATATTGATGTTCCTGTACAATAAACAAAAAAGATCATGAGTTTCAGAAATAACGTGGAATAAATACATATTATTCGTACATTTTTTTTACTTTGAAAATAAATTGAGAAAATATAATATTAGTATTATTCGGAAACATTGTTAATTTATATACAAATAGGGACAAAATATAATTGATAAAATTGACACACAGTTCCAGAGATAGTAACGGCTACAGAAAATCCAGATTACACATTTCTTAGTCGCGAAGGTATACTACGTAATTAGGTGGTTTAGGTTTTATGGCGTAGCTTGAATTTCTTTTAGCAACGAAATAAAAGAGATAATTTTTAGAAGTTCTGCCTTTAAAAAAAAAAAAAAAAATTAAAAGGTCCATTAGTATCAATTCCGCTTCTGCTTTCAGTGCAATTTGTGTCCCTTAGACTCAGGACAGGACCTTGAAAATTTAAATTAAGGGTGCTAAATGTAAAATGCAAACATATTTAATATGTGGTAGATGAAATTTGAATCAAATTTCTACGATCATAATATATATTTTAATTGCTAAATTACAAGTAAACATTTGATATTCAATAAGGAGGTTGAACTATTAAAAATTTTAAGTAAATTTCAATATATATATAATTAATTTTTTTAAAAATAGAGTTGACTAAGTACCTTTGAGTTGTATTAAGATCCGCCCTTGCTTAGGCTATGCTTCAGAATGAAACATATAAAGAAAATAAAAGGAAGGTGAGGTAAAGAGAGAAGTCACATTCTTTACACCTCGATTTAGAGTAAGAATCCGTAAAAAAAATTGTTAAAATTATATATCGATTTCACCTTCGCTTCCTTCTCAACTTTCGATTATATCGTTGTGGAAAGAGTAACTGAGCACTAATTTCGTCTCGCTTCAGTGTACCAACTTTGGTTTTATACTTTTATACAAAATATCACTTCGGTTTACTTCGCTGTATGATAGGGGTAAAAAGTTCAAAGATTTGTAATCATCAAACCATTTAGTGCATGTGTTAGGCGACAATCAAACAATAGCAAACATATTTTTTTTTCTACTACGAGCAAAATGAAAAATTAAATTCTACTGAAACATTTTAAAATTGAGAGATCAAGTTAATTGTAACCGAGTCGTCATGGAATTATTGCTTTTAATGAAATTTGTCCAAAATAAAATTTAAGTTGCATAAAAAAATTGAGCTATCCCTGACAATAAATTAATTTGGTAAACTTAACAATATTCTTGAAATATTTAAAAAAATACTAGTATCGTGCTCGTGCGTTGCAACTTGCACGGGAACATATTATAAGAGAACAAAAATAATTCATACAAAATGACATATTTTCATTAAAAAAATTAGACTAAATAACAAATAACATTCTTTAAATGACATCCACATGTAAATAATATTTCTTAAATGATATATATGTTTTTTTTTTAATCTTTTTGACATATTTTCATAAAAAAGTTTCATACAAAATGACATATTAATTGCCAATAACATTCTTTAAATGATATAAAAATAGAAAGAAATGAAGACACGACAAATCAATTATCAATTAATTAAAAAATTTCTTAAATGATATTTATAAAATGAAAAGAAATAAGGATCAATTAGAAAGATAATACAATTTGCATGTGACGAGTACGTGTCTAAATAAATTTAGACCTCTACATGTAAAAAACATCAAAAAGACACATAGAATCAGAAAAAGACATATAATTTGATTGGAGGGTTGATATTCAATCTGAAATTTTATCTTTTAATCATAGTCGTTGACAGATCAAAATATCTACGTGCTTAATATAAGAATGGAGATATTATTAGCATGATAGGTTGGTTGTGATAGGTCTAAGCCTAATAGCCTATCATGGTATACTAGCAAACAAGAGATCTTTGTGGAAGATATCATCTGAAATAAAATTGTTTAACTAACTTTGTTAGACATAATTTAGTGGTTAAATAGCACAATATGCACGATTGTTTAGAGTAGGTTGGTGTTATTTTGTCTCTTTGTGGAATCCCCAATATTTAAAAGTCTAGCTAGCTATAGGTGATGAGTTGGAATCTAGAGGTCTACTCGCTTTAATTATTTGAACTTTATCCCTGATTTTTACGGATCCGACTCCGCTGCTCGCCAAATAGGCGAGTAGGACCTGCTTTTCAAAATCAGACCGTTGAATTTTTTTCATGCACGGATCTCAACACAGATGAACGGTTCGATTTAGAATAGCTGGTCCTGCTCGCCTATTTGGCGAGCAGCGGAGTTGGTTCCGATTTTTACAAGCAGTTAAAGTTTAGTTTGTCTTGTCCAAGCACCTACTGGTGGTGTTAGTTAATAAAGGCCACCTTAACCTTACTACTTGGATCCTAATATGAAATGTTAAATAAAGGAATGCTTGGAATACAAGGAATTAAATAGTAATTGTGAAAGTAACAACTAGTTTAATTATAACTTTCTTTTTTTATACTTTGGTTAAATTAGTTTTGTTGTAAGTTTTCCTTTGGTTGATTCGGTCTTTTAAGCACAGAAGGAAAAAGCTATCAAAATTATTTTCAAAATTTAATTGGTAGGACTAAATTATGTAGATGTCTACATGGATGGAGTTAGATTTTCGAACTATAAGACTAAAAAATATATTGGGGTCAATCATATAAATTTTTTGTGTGAAGAATGGAGGTCAATTTTACCGTAACATGACATTTTACTCTAAATTACATACAAAATCATGCATAAATACAACAAATTTAAAAAAAATGAGAATCAATTGACTCCATTGTTGCTTCTTACCTCTCGCCTCTGTATGTCTAGATGGGTTTTTTTATAAGAAGTATAGTTTAATTATGATGTTTGTCAAAAATTATTGTAAGTTAAAATTTGCGAGGCTATACGGTACTTTGCAATGTATAAATTGGTCCGTGTTATGAATCTATATTTTCATTTTCAAACTGCAAACAATTGATTTGAACTACTCAACATGATCTCCATATGCAAATGAACTTATGGACCAAATTTTACATTTTTAGAATTGTTTTACTATTTTTTAAATCACGTGATTTTCTAGCTATCTAACAAAATAGTAAATATATTTGCATATGGAGATCATGCTGAGTAGAAAGACATAAGAAAAAAAAATCACTACCTCTTCTTTGTAATTCATTCAATTTTTTCATTTCGCAAATAGATCAACAGATCTGAAAAAAAAAATTATGAAAAATAATAAAATATAAGCCTATGACAAGATTCTAAGCAGATGCAAGAAATCATTATTATGTAATGAAATTTGTATCAATCATATCATTATCTTAACATTGATTATTCAATTTTTTGAATAAAATTTTATTTTATTTGAGCTCTTTTATGTAATTGACGTAGATACAAGGGTATGTACGAGTATTCTACCGGATGATCCCCAAGAAATGGTCGGAATAGCTTAGTTGGTATAGAGAGGACTGAAATTCTCGTGTCATCGGTAGAGTCTAGAGTGAAAAAATCGTACTGTTATTAACATGTTGTGAATTTGATCACGTGCTATATGAGTTACGTCGTGATTAAACATGTCATGTTCAAACGTGTTATGACCAAACATGCTCTAACTAATCACGTTAGTCAAGTTACATTTAACTATTTTCTTTTCATAATTTAAATTTATTTATTGAAAAAAAATAAGAAAAGTTTCCAAAAAATATGACACAATTCTGTGAAATATTAAAATGAAAAATTGATGTTACAAGACAAATTGTCGTGACTAAACTTATTGTGTCGTAACTAAGACCATTTTCGTGCTGTGTTGTGTCTTTTTTATCAAGAACTGATCACGGTGTATGAATAATCACAATACATGATACGCGAGTCACGGCACGTAACCGACACACATTCTGTACTGTTTTGTAACATAACTGGCTATGGCGTGCTATTTTTCGCACTCTAGTCACAAGTTCAAATCTGATTCTAAGTATCGGGGAAAAGGGCGGAAATATGCAATTTGATACTTGCTCGGATGATTCTAAGTATTTTACTTCGGACTGAAGTAGTTCGAATTTTGATCTGACGGTTCAGATTTAAACAAAAATATTTTGTTACCTCAGATAATATGGACTCAAGTTTAAAGGGGCCAATGTTCCGCATTTTGGAATAAATATATTGACAGGAATATTTTGACTTGGTGCAGTTATATATTTTTTTATTTTGTTTTTCAATTGATCGTGTGTTACATAAAATCAAATGTTACTATCTTTATCCTCATTTCACCCGTAATAATTTTGATCAGGCAATACAATTGAAAATAATTTAAAACAAATACAGTTATGATCACTATAGCGTTGGTTATATTTGTGTCTCATTATCTACTATATTTGTTTGGTTGTTCTCTATTTCTCTAAATTTATCATATTTTCGAACTTCTAAAGCATGATCCGTAGTTTTTGATATCATTCTTTAATCTTCAATATATTTTACACTTAAATTTAATTGAATTTGATTCAGCCGATAATAAAAATTGAATATTAAGTAAACTGTAAACCTTAGTTTTATAGTTCTATATTATACATTCCATTAAGGCTATGTTTGGGTCATCTGAGAATAGTGCTATTCTTAGAATAGCAGTGCTATTCTAAATCAAGGGCAACCAGTTAAACAATCTCACTTGCTATTCGGAACAAGCAAAACAACGTCATTCCGCTATCCCAATAAAAAGTCGGAATAGCGATTGGACCCCTCTTCACCCCTCTTCTCTCCAAATTTGCATTCCAAACAACTTTTTTACTATTCTGAATAGCTTTGAGTTAGCACTATTATCTTACCATCAATGTTAGTGCTATTCTTATTTACTATTCTCAAATAGTAGCTATTCTAGCTATTCTAGAGTGCATGAACTCAAATATTCACAATAACAAATTGAAATTCTAATTGCTAGGCTATAAGTACACATGTGATAATTTATGAAGGAGACTAAAGTATATAAAAACTTAAAAAAAAATTCAATTAAATTTCAATATATATGATTAATTTTTTTGAAATTATGAGAGTGGTTAAAACATCTGGGCTATACATAGAGCTGTCTCTGCATTTCATGATTCAGTACCTGTGATTGCTACACGTAGTATGAAAGTTGGTAAATTTCATACATCGTCATTCTATAGTTGCATCACCCCACTAATCCTTAAAAGTTAATTTAAAGCAAAACAAACATAATATTTAATAATTTATCAACCGACTTGATCACTTTCTTGTATGACTCATGAACCTAATCAATAAAAAGTAATATGAGCTATATCTCGAATCAACAACGCACCATTACTATTTAATTGTATATATGCCACGCACACACATTGCTTTTGTGGTAGCATAACTACAATCACTATAATTCTAATTTGACATATTTACATTAAACAATATTTTTTTGTTTAATTTGTAGATTCAAGTAAAAAATTAAGTAAATTTGATGACATAAAATCGTACTATATATTTTGTTTGTAATTATTACAGTCCAATCACATGTATGAATTAGCACATATTCCGGTCTACCACAATTTTCGCAGGCTTTGAAACGTATAAGAAATAAGACTTGTTACATAGTTAATTATGATATAAGACGAGGGATCTAGTTATCATAATTTTGAGTTACAATAAAGTTAAAACAACTATTTTTACATTTCAAATTTCAAATTGTCGATCCAAATCGTTTAACATGATCTCCATAATAAAATGTGATTTTAGATTAAATTTTACATTTTTTGAATTGTTTTACTATTTATTAAGATGGGTACAAAATTCAATGATCTGAATTTAACTAGTTTTTGTAAAATACTTAATAAATAGTAAAAAAATTCAAAAAAAATGTAAAATTTGATCTGGAAGCTCATTTTATTGTGGAGATCATGTTGAACGGTTTGGATCGACGATTTGAAATTTGAATAAGTAGAAAATAGTTGTGATAACTTTACTGTAACTCAAAATTGTGGTAACTAGATCCCTCCTCGTGATATAATTAATACTTTAGATCTATTGAAAATATGTAAATTTAAATAGGAATCGTGAGATAGAGCAGCTTTCGTGGTAACCACTATGGGAAACATTGGGTGATATTTTGTTGTCCCTTATAGTACCACTAAATTCGAAATAAATGAATAATTGCAAATAAAATAAAGTAAAAGAGTTTAGAGAAATTTGACACAAGGAGTGATAACGGAGTTCGGCTTAAAATGCCTACGTCTCCGGGGCGTCGCAACCGCTTCTCGGTGCGCCTTTCTATTACCCAAAAGAGAAAGGTTACAACTTGTGAACCGGTGAGCCCTTACAACCAATGGGAAGTCACACGGCCAACTAGAGTCGAGAACGAAGTCTCTAAGTTTGAAGTTTCAAGAGAAACACTCAAGTAAACACTCTAATCTAATCTAACTCAAGATTAGTGAAGTGGATTTGAGGTTGTGTTGAGGGATATTGAATTTCTTGTTATCACAACAATGGAGGAACTTTCTCTCACAGAAAAATAGGTTTTTAAAAGGATTAGGGTCGGCTAGATTAATTTGAGGAGAACCCTAAGGTTCTATTTATAGTGGCAGCTTTCAAACGAGTATTCTGTCATAAAACGTCCCAACGTTTTGTAAAACGTTGAAAACGTTTTAACTCAAATTAGGTCAAAATTCAAATTTCTGTGAGATATCATAAAACGTCCCAGACGATTATAAAACGTCCCAGAACGTTTTCCTCTGGAGATTTATCGATTGAAAAAGTTATTTGAAATGTAAGAATTTAATTAAATCGTCCAGACGATTGCAAATCGTCTGGGACGTTTGAGAACATTTTTCAAGCTTTTAATCGACTTAATCTCCAGATTTTCCACATAGAAAAACGTCTGGAACGTTTGGTAAATCGTTCCAACGTTTTATCCCTGTGTTTCAACATCAAAGCTACTTTACCAATTATAAATTTACAATTTGTATTCTTGATAAATAACTTGATGTTTCTTCAGTTCAAGCGCTTTATAAATTGCAATTCCAATTGTCTTAAACCTGCATTCTTTCTAAAACATAGAGAAAATTGTAAAATTCAATAATTGTATGTTTTGCAAATTAGTCAAATAGACTAAAAAGGATTGCTTGAAACAACAATCTCCCCCTTTTGACGATTTGCAAAACATACAACGCAAGTAAGTGCATAAATTGATTTTTTTCAAATTTTAATTTCCCAATTAATCGGTTTTGCATGTCTTGCATTTTCTCCCCCTTTTTGGAAATCGACGAAAGGGAGACAAAATAACATCAAATAGCACAAGCAATAGTGCTCCCCCTCAAAATATGCACTCCCCCCTCAATTTGATAATAGATGATTAATAAAATTTAAGAGGTATGGATGGCATCACAAATAACATATGAATGTAATATAGCAAATTTATAACTAATCATGCAACCATAATTTAAGCATTCATATCGATACCATAAATCAAAGAGTTATAATAATAGCATAAATATCCTAAGCAAAGGAGAATTAATTCATGCAAGATAAAAAAAATTCAAGTGATCAACCATTTAGGGAATTGTAATGTGAAAATAGTAAGGAAATTTTAGAATTTAGGGTTCATCTTCGTCATCGCCACCATCTTCAACATCTTCCTCATCATCATCTTCGGAAGGAATGTAAGGGGCACTCGAGGTCGCACCACTAGAAGCACCGTATTGTTGCACAAAGCGCCGAGCAAGTTCGGAGGTAGTGATATCAACATCATGAATAGCTTTGGCATTTTTGAGACCTCGGTTTCGGATTTTGCGCGAATCTTCCTTCAAGACTTTAAGATCATTCTTAATCGCGGTAAATTCATTGGTATTGTGTAATTGGTATTCTTGCATGTGTTGAATAATCCAACCCAATTGATTTTCCACCCCTTGAGGAATGTCACCTTGGGCCATTGGGGGTACCGGTGGTGGTTCATTTTGTACAGGCGGTTCTTCTTCATATGGATCCCAATATTGGTTTGGTAAGGCATTGGGAACATTAATCCAATCATTTATAGGCCGTCCATCGGGTTTTAAGCAATGGCAAACCCGAACTCGAATGACCTTTAATTCACCCATGTTTGGGTAGAACATCAACCAAATGGAATGGTTCATTTCCAATGAGATGACTTGGGACAGTTATGCCACTTTGGCGAATGAGACGATGAATTACATGAGCGAAAGGTAGAGTGGCAACGGAGCTTGTGTAGCAAACAATCATGTGTCGGAGAATTATGTATGGAATGTTGAACCGTTTTGCATCCATGGAAATGAGATGTCGCATGTAGTACATTGGACCCCACTCGATGTTTGATTTTATCGTTGCTTTGGGTACTAGAATGTTGTTAACTAGTAGGAAGACCAAACGATGTAAAGATGGAAGAGGTGAAGCATAGAGGGGTGCACCACCGTGGTTACGGCGATCAAACCAAGTTTTGTAATGATCGGCGGGTTCAAGAGCATGTTCGGTCCAATTCCTAAGAAGGTAGGTTGCTTCACCTTCATTTGATAAACCAAGCCAATTGGCCACATTTTCCAGAGATAGAATAATTTCTTGCCTGCATACATAGGATTTGACAAGAAAGGGTTCGTCGGTAAATGTGAGGTTTGAGTAGAAAGTTTTGGTAATTAGCTCACTATATGGTTCATCACAAGTTAACAAAGATTCCCAAGGCCAATGATTAATATACCCGATAATTTTGTCATCCTCGGGATATCTAAAGGTAATCGTGGCTTTGTTAAAGTAGTAACAATTGGATAACTTCCGATTTGAAAATTGACCCAGAAAATTGGTGTGAGCAATTGGATTCTTAAAGAGGTAGGTGTTGGATCGAGAAATAGTGAAATCTTGTGCAATTTCTGTTCTACTTGTCTGACCCGCGTCGTGTCGGGCTCTTTTATTTCTAATGGCATTAAGTTTAGCCGGTTTTGGAGCCATTGATTTGAGAGAGAAATGAAAAGTTACCGATTGAAGATTGAAGCTCAAATCCGTGAAGAGAACAACTCTAGAAGTGCAATGATGAAGACGGATCGTTAGTTGAACGGTCGGATTGCCGGAATTGAAAAGGTGGCGAGATGTAGGGTTTTGGTGGAGAGAGAAAAGGAGGGAGAAAGACTTGGTTTTGAAAGGAGAAATGGAAGGAGAGTTGAGAGGAGAGGAGAAATCACTTTAAAAGAAGTGATTTGGAGGCTTGTGGAGGTGGTAATGGAGATGAAGAGGTAAGGTGGCGGAGAGGAGAAGAGAAGAAGAGAAGAAGAAGAAGGAGAGGCGGCTTAAGAAGATAGAAAGAAATTGGCGTCGATTCGCAGATTTATTGAAGGTCCTGCGCCGAAAACGTCCTGGACGTTTATGAAACGTCGCACGACGTTTTAGTCTGGAACTTTAGAGACTAAAAATGTCGTTCGTTAATTTGATTTTTCATGTAAATCGTCTGCGACGTTTTACAAAACGTTGAAAACGTTTTGTATTTTAGGTCAGATTTATTTGCAATTTTGAGAATTTAATATTGAGTAATAACCGTTATGACGGTTGACAAAACGTTTCAACGTTTCAAAATAGTTGGCATGACTGAAATTTGAAGAAAATTTGGAAGATCAAGAACAATGAACCGTCCGGACGTTTGGTAAAACGTTTTGGACGTTTTAGGTCGTTTTTCAGATGAAATTTTTGAAGTGTTTGGAATGAGAAAATCGTCCTGACGTTTTGTGAAACGTCTGGGACGTTTTAGGTCATGGAGATAGAATTTGAACTCAATTTTATAAACGTTCTGACGTTTCAGAAACGTTTTGAGACGTTTTTCTCTGGCGTTTTTGTCTTAAAATAGGCTAATTGATTGCTATGCTTCCAATAAAAAAAAATTGCTCACTCCTTAAATTCAAGCATGCCTAATTTAAACCGCAATTCATTGTGTTGTTGAGTATTTAAGGGCTTGGTAAAAATATCGGCAATTTGATTTTTGGTATCAATATGAATGAGTTGAACTTCACCTTTCTCAACATGATCCCTAATAAAATGATGCCTTATTTCTATGTGCTTAGTTCTAGAATGAAGAACTGGATTTTTGGATATCATTATGGCACTAGTATTGTCACACATAATTGGTACGTTGCGGAAGCGAATTTCATAATCAGTTAAAGTTTGGATCATCCATAAAATTTGTGTGCAACAACTACCGGCCGCAACATACTCGGCTTCCGCGGTGGAAAGCGCAACCGAGGTTTGTTTGCGACTTGACCATGAGACAAGTGATCCGCCAAGGAATTGACACGTACCACTTGTACTCTTTCTATCCATTCTGTCTCCGGCAAAATCGGCATCGGTATATCCTATTAAATCTAATTCCGATTGTTTGCCATACCACAATCCCAAATTTAAAGTGCCTTTGATATATTTAACAATTCGTTTAACGGCTTTCAAATGCACTTCTTTAGGACTTGATTGAAACCTAGCACATAGACATACCGCAAACATAATATCAGGTCGACTAGCAGTTAAATAAAGGAGGCTACCTATTATAGCTCGGTATTGGGAGATGTCCACGGGTGTGCCGCTTGGATCCGAGTCAAGATTTGCATTTGCAGCCATTGGTGTTGGGCTTGTCTTGCTCTCAGTCATTCCAAACTTCTTTACCAGCTCCTTGGCATACTTGGTTTGGCTCACAAAGGTGCCATCCGACAATTGCTTGATTTGTAGCCCCAAGAAGAAGTTCAATTCACCCATCATGCTCATCTCAAATTCACTACTCATAAGAGAAGAAAATTCCTTGGCAAGTGCCGCATTAGGTGAACGAAAAATAATGTCATCGACATAAATTGTACTATCAAAATTGAGTGTTTTTCTTCTTTGTGAAGAGAGTTGTGTCATTCTTTCCCCTTATGAATCCATTTTCAATTAGAAAGGAACTAAGTCGACCGTACCATGCTCTAGGAGCTTGTTTAAGACCATAAAGTGCTTTGGTGAGTCTATAGACATGGTTAGGAAATGCCGGGTCAACAAAACCGGGTGGTTGATTTACATATACTTCTTCATCTATAAATCCATTCAAAAATGCACTTTTAACATCCATTTGAAATAGAGTAAAGTTTTTATTTGAGGCAAATGCTAAAAGCATTCGAATGGATTCTAAACGAGCTACGGGTGCAAAGGTTTCTTCAAAGTCAATACCCTCTTGTTGTTTATACCCTTGAGCTACTAATCTAGCCTTGTTCCGAACAACATTTCCATTTTCATCTTTCTTATTTCTAAAGACCCACTTAGTTCCGATAATCATTCGGTCATTTGGCTTAGGTACTAGTTCCCAAACTTTGTTCCTTTCAAATTGAGCAAGTTCTTCTTGCATGGCACAAATCCAATTTGAATCCCCATTTGCATCTTTGAAGTTCTTTGGTTCAACATTTGATACAAATGCACAATGGGCAATCATTTGATTTAGTCCCGATCTAGTCCTAACCCCTTCCCTAGGATTTCCAATCACATTAGAAAGAGGATGAGAGGAAACTTCCCTTAGGTCTTCGGGAGGTTGATATACATTTGGTGGAGATTGATCCTCCTCGATGTGCATTGATTCGTTCAATGGATTTTCTTCGGGTTGTTCTTGCTCGAGTGGTTGTTCAATGTTGTTGTTTGCATTCTCAACCTTATCATTTTCGAGCTCGGCATCTTCAACACCTACAATTTGAATACCTTTCTCGGCCTTTTGATTAGTAACTTCATCAAATTTGACATGTATGGATTCAATTACAATTTGATGAGATGCAATGTAAATTCTATAGGCTTTACTTGTCAAAGAGTACCCCACAAATATTCCCTCAATGGATTTGGAATCGAATTTTGTAATTTTAGGTGACTCATTAAGCACGAAGCATTTTGATCCAAATACTCTAAATGAGATATTTTTGGCTTATACCCCTTCCATAACTCATAAGGTGTTTTCTTCAATATCGACCTTATGCTAACGCGATTAATAACGTAGCAAGCCGTATTGACCGCTTCTGCCCAAATGTGTTTGGGTAAAGGGTATTCATTTAGCATGGTTCGGGCAAGCTCTTGTAATGTTCGGTTTTTCCTCTCAACAACCCCATTTTGTTGAGGTGTGCGAGGAGCCGAATATTCATGTTTATATCCCCTTTTAGAGCATATTTCATTAAATTTTGCATTTTCAAATTCACCCCCATGATCACTTCGAATGCGAATGATCTTTGTACCCTTTTCATTTTCAACACGATTGCAAAATTTAATGAAGTTTTCAATGGCTTCATCCTTGTGTTGCAAAAATATGACCCAAGTAAAGCGACTATAGTCATCTACAATCACATATGCGTACCTTTTTCTAGCCAAACTTGGTATACTAATTGGTCCAAACAAGTCCATATGTAGTAGTTGCAATGGTTGATCGGTTGAGACTATTTCTTTGGATTTAAAACTACTTTTAGTTTGTTTACCTTGTACACATGCATCACATAATCCTACAAGTTCTAATTTGTGAGTTGGTAAACCACGCACTAGGTCTAATTTTACTAACTTTTTAATAGAATCAATTGCAATATGACCTAGTCTTCGGTGCCATAGTTTAGAACCGGTTGTTGTGGCATTCAAACATATTTCACCGGACTCGAAATGATCGAAATCTAGATAGTAAACATTTTTCTTTTTCTTACCGGTGTAGACTAAAGAGTCATCGGATTCTCTAAACAAGAAACAAGCATTAGTGTTAAATTTAACATAATATCCGGCTTCACATAATTTACTTACACTAAGTAAATTATAATTCAAGCCGTCAACAAGGTAGACATCCGATATGGTCAAGTTTTGGTTACCTACCGAACCTAGTCCAATAATCGAACTTTTTCTTTGATTACTACCGAAAGTAACCGACCCACCATTATATGGTTCTAAAGATTTGAAATTAGATTTGTCACCGGTCATGTGGTGTGAACATCCACTATCAATGATCCAAGCATTTTCTTGGTGTGTTGTAATCAAACATACCTACAAGAGTATATATATATATTTTCAATTAATATATACCTTGTTTTAATCTCCCCCTTCCTTAGTGATTTTCGTTTTAGGTTGGAGAGATTTCAATCACAACTTTAAGTTAGTTTAGCTTTAGGAATCCAAACAACTTTTGATTTGTTGCTTCCTTTCCTAAAGCTACACTCTAACGAGGTGTGGCCAATCTTACAACAATAATTACAAAATGTGACCGATTGCTTGACATTAGTTGAACCATGCTTGAAGGTGGTTTGATATTTATCTTTCACCTCTTGAATTTGATTCCTATTGGTTATCACTTTAGGTGCAAAAGACTTATTTTTGTGTGAATCAAGTTTGTTGTGATGTTGGGGAACATATCTAGTCAAACCATTTCTTTGGTTTTTGTTTTGTAAAGTATTTTTGTTGTGAGTTTCATAAAACCATCCATCCGGTCCCTTGAAATAAGTTTTGTTTGACCTTTTTGGATTAAATGTGTTCCTATCACTATTTTGAAACTTGTTTTCATTTTTGAAATTTTTGTTAGAGAATTTGTATCTAAATGCATAATTTTGAGACTTTTTGTTTTGTTTTGCATTTATGGTTTGAGGAGTAGTCCCTTTATTTGACTCCTTTGTCAAGGGTGTTTTACCATGTTTTAAATAAAATTGGTAATCAAAATACTCTTTGCTATTGAACTTAATTTTGTTTAAATTTTGAGTAAGTTCCCCATTTTCTTTTGGGCTTTGTGAAAAATTTGATTCAAATGAGGATTGACCCTTCTTATATCCAATGCCCATTTTACCGGATTTCCGATTCAAATTGGCATTGATCAAATTTTCTACATAGTAGGGATCGAGACTAGTGACATTTGAGAATTCACTAGGCGATCTTAAAGCCCTGTTTTCGGTCTCTAGAGTTTGAATTTTCACTTTTAACATTTCTATATCTCCTATGTGTGATTGACAAGTGTGTGACTTAAGCAATTCTAACTCTAGGTTTTTGATTTTAGACTCAAATTCAAGAAGTTGAGATGTCAATTTTTGTATGATACCTTCCTTTTCAAGCATGGCCTTTTTAGATTCCTCAAGCAACCTAGGTGCATTGTAATTAATTAGAACCTCATCCATGAACATGCTTGTCTCATTTGTCTTTATATAATTGTTGTTTAAATTTATTTTGGATTCATCTTTCCTAACTTTGTAACCATGCAAATGGTAATCGGGATTGGTCAAATCAATGGTAGACATATACCGGTTAGGAGAAGAGATAAGATGTACCTTATTTGGAGAGTTTGTTACATCTTCTATAGAAGCATCCTCTACCTCAATAATGGTGTTAGTTGATGCTTTGACGGGATCAACCGCTACCTCAATGATGGGTTGTGTGGTGGCCTTGGTAGAGTTCTCCAATTCCTTGTTTATAGGCGGATTGATGAGATTTTTGAGGAATTCAATGGTGATCTCATCAGTTATGTTCTTGCTTGCGATGATTGTATCCACATCAATAGTTGCTGATTCTTCATTCACTATTGCCATCAAGGCAAGGTTGATCTCTTGTTCATCGCCCGACTCCGAGTCGGATTCTTCTCTACCACTTTCATCGGAGTCGATGCAAAATAAGGCTTGCATTGCCTTGGCCTTCTTTTTGCTTTTATATCCTTCGTACTTTTGTTTGGATCTTCGGTCATTTTGCCCTTCATTATCCTTGTTCTTCAAGTTAGGAAATATTTTAAAGCAAGTTTGGATGGTATGGCCTTCTCTTTCACATGCAAAGCAAACTACTCGTTTGTTTCCATCTTCACGCTCCTTGTTGTATTTTCGTTCAAAGTTAAGCATGGATTGAAACATTTTGGTTATGGTGGCGGCATCAAGAGAGGTTTCATGTCCAAGTTGACTCATGAGTGAGTCACTTGATTGACGATTATTTGAGGAGCTTGGGTGGTTTCGGTGGTTTTGAGCCGGAAAAGCCACGGTTTTTGTTTTTGACTCTTGCTTGAGTTCACCGGCTTGTATGAGCTTTTCTTCAAAACTCCGGAAATGAGCATAGAGTTCATCCGGTGTGAAAGATTTTTGTGCCCCATGAAGTGCTTCTAGGGCGCTCACCAATCCATCCCACCTAGGTCTCCTTAGCATTACTCGAAGAAGCTTTCCTACAATTTTATCGTTAGAAAGCGGTTCTCCTAGTTCAATGAATTCATTTTGAATATGCATAAGTCTATTATACATATCCTCTACATTTTCACCATTTTCAATTTTGAAGGTTTCAAATTTGGTGTCTAGACCGGCTATTTTGGTTCGTTTTATTTGGGTGTTACCCTCATATCGATCAATAAGAGTATCCCACATTTCTTTTGCATTTGTTGTGTTACCGAAAAGTAACGCAACCGATTCACTTACCGCATTATATATTGCATTAATGGCAAGGTTATTTAGTTTCTTTCTTTCGGTAGATGCAAGTACTTCAACTTTGGCCTCATTTTCAACAGAATTAGCATATTCCGGTTCATAGGCTCTCTCAATGACACTCCAAAGGTCAAGAATATTTAGATAATTTATCATGGTCCTTTTCCAATGACTGAAATTTTTGGTAGCACTACCAAAAACTGGAGGTTCTTTCACATATCTAGTGGTTGCCATTTTAAGATCGGTAAACTCGAATTAAGTGTGTCTTAATTTGAGTAACTCGCTCTGATACCACTTTGTTGTCCCTTATAGTACCACTAAATTCGAAATAAATGAATAATTGCAAATAAAATAAAGTAAAAGAGTTTAGAGAAATTTGACACAAGGAGTGATAACGGAGTTCGGCTTAAAATGCCTACGTCTCCGGGGCGTCGCAACCGCTTCTCGGTGCGCATTTCTATTACCCAAAAGAGAAAGGTTACAACTTGTGAACCGGTGAGCCCTTACAACCAATGGGAAGTCACACGGCCAACTAGAGTCGAGAACGAAGTCTCTAAGTTTGAAGTTTCAAGAGAAACACTCAAGTAAACACTCTAATCTAATCTAACTCAAGATTAGTGAAGTGGATTTGAGGTTGTGTTGAGGGATATTGAATTTCTTGTTATCACAACAATGGAGGAACTTTCTCTCACAGAAAAATAGGTTTTTAAAAGGATTAGGGTCGGCTAGATTAATTTGAGGAGAACCCTAAGGTTCTATTTATAGTGGCAGCTTTCAAACGAGTATTCTGTCATAAAACGTCCCAACGTTTTGTAAAACGTTGAAAACGTTTTAACTCAAATTAGGTCAAAATTCAAATTTCTGTGAGATATCATAAAACGTCCCAGACGATTATAAAACGTCCCAGAACGTTTTCCTCTGGAGATTTATCGATTGAAAAAGTTATTTTGAAGTGTAAGAATTTAATTAAATCGTCCAGACGATTGGCAAATCGTCTGGGACGTTTGAGGACATTTTTCAAGCTTTTAATCGACTTAATCTCCAGATTTTCCACATAGAAAAACGTCTGGAACGTTTGGTAAATCGTTCCAACGTTTTATCCCTGTGTTTCAACATCAAAGCTACTTTACCAATTATAAATTTACAATTTGTATTCTTGATAAATAACTTGATGTTTCTTCAGTTCAAGCGCTTTATAAATTGCAATTCCAATTGTCTTAAACCTGCATTCTTTCTAAAACATAGAGAAAATTGTAAAATTCAATAATTGTATGTTTTGCAAATTAGTCAAATAGACTAAAAAGGATTGCTTGAAACAACATATTTTGCCAATGATGTGTCCACTTCCACCGTGTAGCCAAAAATCAATGCATGCATGACATGGAGTCTATAAGTTAATGACAATGACAATATGACATGTCTTTAATTTATTATGAAAGTTTGGATTCCAATTTTAGCAAGACTTAATAAGAGTTAGATAAGGGTAAAGATATGACAACGCTATTTTTGTTTCATACGATGTATGGATTATAGTTTAAAAAAAAATGCGATTCGCATACTGTAAGAGGACAAAAATGTGTTGTTAATATATCTTTACCCCTAAAAAGATTGTGTAGTGCCTATGGACATGTAATTAAGAGAAATTAATGCATTTAGAATTAATTTATTCTTTTTTAGGAGGAATTAATTTATTCTACGAGGACTTTCTGGACACTATGCCAATGATCTACATCAAATGTTAAGGACAGAGGCGGATCTACTAACAATAAATGGGGGTTAATTGACCGCAATTTATTTTCAAAATTTTATACATATATGATTTTCCTATATAATTTAGAGTAATATATCATAAATATTATAAAATTGATCCCCATACATTTGTGATAATTTTATTTGATTTCACCTCATACAAAAAATTTCGAGTTTTGAGCTCCATTGCTTAAAAGTCTGTCTTCGCTCCTGGTTAAGGACACTTCAAATGTTAAGGACACAAGTGTAAAAGTTAACATATAGTTCATTGTCAATTTCCAAAATATAGCTGCATTCATTATTTTTCATATTAAGCTTCTCGGTAATGTTCGGTAACCATGTAAATCTTAAATTTTAAGCTACACTAAGGAGCACCCGTTCAGCAATAAAATTGAAAAGTAACTTTCTTAAAAAAGTTTTAAGCTTGATAAAATGCTTAAACCATGGAACAAAATTTATGTGTGATATAATTCTATAATATTATCTTAAAAGTATAAGCACACTTCTACAATTTTGTGTTTAGAAGTATTATTTTGAAAGCATATTTTGCAAGGGGATGTTTAACTTGTAAAGTTCTAAATTTGATTTTTGAGATTCAGAGAGTTTTTAACAGCTCAACCTAATTAAATCTTGTAAAAAGTAATACTTTCGTTTCAACAAAGAAAAAAAAATCATTAATTTTACAAATTCTAGAGTACGGTCGAATAAAAATACTTTTTTTTAACATATGGTCAAACACAACTATGACCTTTGATCCACAAAGAATTGGCTACAGAAGATCACAAATGTTGTGAGTGAGAGGCCAAACTGCTCCTTTTGATAGGAGTAAATGTGAATTTGCGGAGTCATACAGCACAAAACAACAAATCAGAATCCACGCTAAAATTCGTTAGGAAAAAATAATAACTAATACATTATTAATGAACCATCCTTAACTTCCGTCTCCCAGCAAATCATTTTCTAGTAAAAATTAGAAATCAAGCCACTCAACTAATTAATATCCACAAATAAGTCGATATGATTTATTTGAAAGTAGTTAGCTATACATTATACATCATCTCAAATAACTAATACATTATACATTAGAAGTTATGACTTAAGCTCTCAAATAAGCCATTTTTAGTTACTTTTGGTTGTTATTCAAATTTAAGGATAATTTAATTGCTTATATTACTTCATCTTATTTTTTTTATTTTACACTTTATTTGACGGCTTAAGTCATAACTCAAAATAATCTTTTAATAACAAAATAAAAAAATGAATCATATCTATTACAATAAATTTTACAAATAGAGTAAGTATAGAGAAAAGAAGTTACTCAACCAAATTCACAGAACTTATGTGTCTCAATAAACGCGACCTTTAGAAAATTAATGGGGCGTTGTATCAAAATCAAAGCTCCTGAAACCAAATCAAGAAAAGGTGACAACTAGGAAAATCATAAGAAATATGATAAAAACCAAAAGACTGGCCTCTCCTCTCCTATCAATCACCTGATACATTATCTTTTTCAAAAGAATTGCCCACCTTGTCTACTAATAAAAAAACCTAAATTTATAGCCACTATTGTTTGGTGTGCCGTGTGCGTACACTTGTGGCCCACCGCCACATAGTGTGTGACAATTTTACACATTTTTCCCCAAGAGTACCAGTTTTTTTTCTTTTTCTTTTCTATTCTCTCATATGTTATATGAAATATTAAATACATCCATTTCATTTATAAAAAAAAATGTAACAAATTTACACTGCAAAATCGTACTAACTCCATATATTTTTGTTGGGAACAATGTTTAATTAAAAATATGGTTCATGCACTAATTAAGCAGTTGGGTTGTCAACTTGTCATAGCCATAGTGTGTTAAAAACTTGAAATGGAATTTCAGTCATTGTTGACTTTTGTTGTCATAGAACACCATCAAAACCATGCCATGTCATAACACATTATAATGCATATAAAAATGGTTGCATGACATGCCTTAGAAAACCATGAAAAGTACATACAAAAGCATATAATAATAAACATCAACATGTGTGGTGCCTCCTACTCCATTTGGACCTGTTTCCTTTTTTTTCACTACCCCCACTATAAATACAAACACTCCTATTAGCATTGGTGTTTGTTCTGTTTAAGAAGAACCTAATTCCAGTGCCTTGGGCACTTCCATAACACCACCTATATTCCCCCCTACAACTTATTCCAAGTACAATTTATACTGATGGATTCTCTCAAGATAGAGAAGATACTTGCCATGAACAAGTACAAGAGAGGGACCCAGGAACAAAATCTCCTCTCAAGAGGAATTCACATCCCAACCATTGTAAAATATGCACTCACAACCCTCACATTACTGATATTCGTATCGAGCCCCGTTTGGGTCCCAGAGATTCTTTATGCTTCCTTCCCAAACATGGTGTCATTTTTCGTTGGACCCAAGTTTTTGTTTATAGTTTGTAATCTGATTGTTGTTATTTTAGTGAGGGAGTCGAAGCTTTCTCAGGCGCCATCGGCACGGGACATGTATGAAGAGAAATTGAGGAAGAATTTGAGCTATAAAATGCCTCGTCCTAGTGTTGCTAAAGTTTCTCTTGGAGGTGATGAGGTGAGAGAGAAAGAAGAAGATATCTTTGTTGGAGAAGTGGAGGAAGAGGGGGATGTGGTTGAGCTTCACAAAAAAGTGGAGGACTTTATTGCAAAAGTCAAGAGCCAAAGAAGGGTTGAAGCGAAAGTATTTCTCTGTTATTAGACATATATTTTGAGTTCGATTCCTCTCTTTGTTTCCAATTCCAGAAAGCGCCAATTTTAATTGAAGGGTTCTTAGGCCACATGACAGTAATTATGTGAAACTCGGGGTTTTCTTGTAATAATTAATGGTGTTTTTCGTAATATATTGGGGAATAAGGGATTAATATGAAACTATCCTCATGCATCCGGCTCTGTACGAGTTGAAGGAAAAAAGGTAGAGGAATCTTCTTTGTATCAAAGCTGCCAATCTTATCCATGGTGTCTGTATTTGAAAAAATAAAAAAACAAAGAGAGAAAGAAAAAAGGGAAAGAAAAAAGAGAGAAAAAAAGGAAGAGGAAAATGAGTGCGTAATTTCCCATCTTGTTTATGTAGTTGTTCACTAATCTATTTAAAGTTTTAAACTACATAATTGTTAATATTTTTGAATTATAGTTTTTTATACATTTATGTAGATTTTATAATAACTTTAATTATTAACAATTATATATTTTTAGTTAGCATACAAATAATTCAAATGGACAATTAGATGAACAAGAGAAGGTGAATTTCTATGACACTTACATGTTAATGGATGAGATCGGATGGAGTACAGGATCGATCCAATGAATAATATTTAAGTGGTAATGGTAATGTGTTTCCTGTAAAAAGTAGTTATAGGTTAGATATTCGGATGAAAGATTTCTTGTTAAATATTAAATAGTTGGTTAATTTGACTTTCAACGAGAAAACTATATAATAGTTAATATTTTAATTATATATTTTTATATAATTATGTAGATTCTATAACTTTAGAGAGAGATTTGACATTATGCATTTTAAGAATTGACCTGTATTAAGAATTCATATCTCTATTTTGAGAGATATTTTGAAAGTTTAAAACATTTTATCCATACACCGTTGAACCCAATCTCCATATAAACATGTACTTGGAGACCAAATTCACATTTTTTTAGAATTTTTTACTATTTTTTATACAAGTAGAAATTCCTCGATCTAAAAATTATGGACCATTTGAAAGCAGTGATTTTCTATCAGTTTAAAAAATAGTAATTTAAAAAAAAAATATTAAGTTTGATCTCCAAGTATATTTTCATATGAACATCATGTTTGATTGGATCAAGTGTTTGAACTTTGAAAATAGATATGTGTATACATAACGCAAGTCAATCCGTAATATACATATTACCAGTCTTACTCATAGGTAATTAATCATTAAAAATTATATAGAACGATTCTTAGTTATTAAATAGTTGACCTCTATTGTAAAATCTATTACATAAGCTTTTTTCTAATTAAGGGCATGATTTGATCTTTAAAATGATCAGAATATCTTGATTCATACTTAATTCATTTAACCATCTGATGAGTTGATGAGAATCAACTTTTAGTCTGATGGAAACTGGAAAAGCCCATGCTCTATATGTGAAAGACGCGGATGAAGTTTCTCTGTGAACTATGAAATTTGAAGATTAGAACACAAATTTATTTTTAAATAAAAAAAGAAAAACCATGTGATGAGTTGGATATAAATCGACAATTGATATCCCACACTACCATAGAGTAAACCGACACATCAATTCCTTTACCTGAATTAGAACAATAACTCTAGTGCTACACAGGAATTTAATTGTAGATGAACAGTTAATTTCCTTATTTTTCAAGGGAATTTAATTGCACTCCTATCTGTACCCTTAGTTGCATTCTAGATATATTACTATTTTTTCCAAAGATGCTTAATGACAAAAATATGTATATGTACTATGAGAAATTAAAATTCTGAAAGGTATATTTGTATATTTATTCGACAAAGTGTTTATTTTGAACTTTCTTATGATTACTAAGAAAATAAAATGTGATGAGCACTTTGCGTACGAGTTATAAACACTTAGAAATTTAAATATGAACAATTTGAATGTTTAATATAGACACTTTCAGATGCATGCAGATAAATAGATGCAGAAAGTGAGGTGCAATAATAATTTCTCATGTAGAAGTATTTGAAACAAATTGTTCCAAGCTCAAATTATGGGTTTAAACTTAAAAAAGGTGCTCTTTTAAGAAGACTTAAATAATCCTGTTAGTCTCAGAAAATTCTTTAAAAAAAAAAAACCCTTCAAACGGTGATATTGATGAAAAGAATCAATACAAAAATTTCTAGTTCTAATCATAGTGAATATCATTGCATCTATCATATTTTTCTTTGAGCGTCTTAGAAATTTAAATTGTAGTCATAGATATAATTCTTGCATCTGATTTGCAGATATGATTTTCATATATAGCGCAAATACTAATTAAGTTATTTGTAATCTGTAGGCATGTTTGGTTGTTTCTTAAATTTAAGAAGAATTAAGTTTCTTACTCAGTCTTACTCTATATAATTTACATTTTATTTGACAGCTTAAGTTATGATTTATAAGTTAATACGTTTGGAGGGAGGAGATGTTGAGAAATAAATCTTTGCCTATTATTGTGGGCCCTACAGGCAGAGCCTTGGAAGGTGGAATAACTTATTCCTAATTAACTCAGATTTACTCCATGTTATTCTTATTTTACTCGTTTGATAACTCAGTATGAAACACAAAAATTTACCCCACTTCTTACTCCACCATCAGATATGACCTTAGTGCAAAATGTCATTGCATAGAAACGGTTGGTAGGGGTGTCACTGATATCCCTTTATCTGTTTACCCAACCCGTATCGTATTTAAAAATACAAGTAAGAATACGGTTTGAGACCATTTCTTATCTATTATTCTATAAAATAATTTTTAAAATAAAATTTTATATGTGTGTTTGGAGATCATACATGATTTGATAAAGTTTTTGTAGTTGACAAAATTTTCATAATACAAATTAGTTGTATTTTAATTTTTTTTTCCTATTTTCTTGTTTTGAAAATATTTTACCAAAAACACAAATTAACTATAAAATTATATAGTCAATGGCATTTCTTTTATTTATTCGTTCCATATCGTATTCGAAAATATGAATAAGAATAAGATATTTTTTTTTTGTTAACTTATCGTGTACATGTGAAGGTAAAGTTTTTTTGATAATCATAACAGATACGGATATGAAAATGCTCACCTAATTCGTAGCTTGACACCCCTAGCGGTTAGGCTTTATCTTATTTTGCTTTGTATTCAAGAATTTTATTTCATTGCTTGCTTTCCTTTGTACATAATACATGTATTTATAGGAATGATTTACAGCTGTAACAAACAAACTAAATTCTGTTTGGAGTCCTAATTACAATATCCTTCTATGTTTGACTTTGGTCAACTGCCTAATCCTGCATTATGCATGCCCAAAAAAAAAATTATGTTGTCTGACTCGGGTTCAGACTTGCTTTGAGAAGCGTGCAGCTACTATTAAAGAATGATCTACTTTCAAGATTGACCATTTACACTTTCTGGAGAATATTAATAGTTGTTTCAATTTCCTTGATAGTTCTTTATGTTTGCTCTTTTCTATGTTTACATTTCCTAAGTCGTTATTTATGCTTGCTTATTTCTATGTTGCAAATTAATTACTCCTTATGACTTATAAAATGAGAACTTTTGTAAGAGAAGAACCACTTTTTTGGATATCAATATATTTTCTGAGAGAGATTTATTTTCGATTTTGCTACTTAGCACTCTTTGTTTCTAATTCCACTAAACTGTTTTCGAGACCTGTCACTAGCGGAGTTGAGATTTGGGACCGAGATTGCGTCAGTCATCCTCATTGCCAAATATGCTCCAAAAGAAGTGGCCAACTGTAAACCACTGAGTTTGTCATAAGAGCATGACAAGGTTAAACCTAGTCACTCTCGATGCAGTGGCATTCTGCCGGTCGGTAGGCTCGGGGCAGTAATTTGTCGAGGCAGCCAGTGTTGGGGGATCATAAAGGCCAAACAATTACGCCTTATCTAGAGATCAAACAATTACATCTCATCTAGGGGTCAAACACTTACACCCCGGGGAAGAAGAAACAATCCCCACCTTAAACCTAAGGACCGTCCTATGCCAAAGATACCCGAAAACATAATCTTAAGTGCGGAATTATACCTGATTCCATGCCGTTTGCCATGGAATATCCAAAATCTTGAGCAAGCCGTCTCCGTGAGCGCGAGACAAGTCTTTAACGGTAAGAAGTCCTTCTCGCCTTTGTGGTTGGGTTGTGGATTAGATCTTCCAAAGCAACAAGATACGCCCTTGAGAAATCCTCTCCAATTTCCTTATGGATCTCTCCTCTCAATTCTTTAATAGAGAAAGAAGGGAGAAGGCACTCAAAAAATTCTGTCTAAGAATAACCTCTTTCCAGAAATATGAGTTGAGTTGGTTATCTTGTGCCTTGGGGACCCATCTTTATATAGTATTACACATCTGGCACCGCGAGTGCGGGTGCACTGGGTCGCACTGGGATTCAGTGCGTCCGCACTGGGTTGAGACGCGTCTAAATAACTGCCTTTCTTTCAGCCCCGAATTTTTCCTAAGTCCTGAGTGCATCCGCACTGGGCTCGGACTTTCTTTCTAGTTTTTACACTGGACTTCAGAAAATCGTCTAAGTCCTGAGTGCGTCCGCACTGGTGCTCAGTGCGTCCGCACTGGGCTCAGACTTTCTTTCCAGTTTTTACACTGGACTTCAGAAAATCGTCTAAGTCCTGAGTGCGTCCGCACTGGTGCTCAGTGCGTCCGCACTGGGCTCGGACTTTTTCCAGTTTCTAAACTGAAGTTCCCAAAATTTGGCTAAGTACTGAGTGCGTCCGCACTGGGGCTCAGTGCGTCCGCACTCAGGGTTCTGAAAGCAGTTTTCTGTATTTGCAAATCTCAAAATCAGTCCATCAATGATTTGATCTTTGCCCAAATTGTTCTACACATTTATGGACCACATCCTATTGAATACATAGATTGTCTAATGTCTTAATTCCATATTAGATCACTTTAATTGTGACAATCATATTGACAGTATACAATTCATAATTATATTACATATATGCTCAACGTTGGATATATGATCCAACAATCTCCCACTTGAGCAATATGTCATACTCTTTTAATTATGTATTGTTAACCTTATGTGCGCACATATTTTTCTGTCATCTTTATGTATTCCCAAACCAATTCCGTCCATCAATTACATTAGCAAAGGACTAAAGCGGCTTTCGTCACATTTATATTTGTCATGACTAGACCATCAATAATCTCAGTACCAACATAACCAAATGACATGAATCATGATGTGGATGTGTAGCATAGAAATTACACGCAATTGTGATCTTACTGTGCCAATTTCTAACTGGGTCTCCTACTTAAAACTTGAAACTAAATTTCATAAATTTGTTGTAAAATGCAAAATTCAAACAAACAATTCGCAAATTACATACTCAATTGTAAGGTCAAAACAAAAAATTAGAGATAGAATGCATATAACAATCCTTTTGCAATACCATGCATACAACATAAATAACTTGTTTTCTGTCACAAGTTTCATATCCAAAATTACAATAAGTAAATAGAACATTGAAATAAACAACCAACAGACTCCCACTAAAATTGAATTTCCCTAACAGAAATTACACCCATATGAGCAACATGCTCTTCAAACTTATTGGGTGGTAATCCTTTAGTAAGTGGATCCGCTAACATGGAGTCTGTCCATGTTCTATGGATAACTGACACTTCTGCACTATCTCCTTTACATCCAATAACTTGATATCAATGTACTTGGACTTTGACGAACTTCGATTGTTATTTGCGTAAAGTATGGCTGAATTATTGTCACAATACAATTTTAGTGGTATCTCAATAGACTCCACTATACGCAGCCTAGTGACAAAATTGCGTAGCCATACACCATGATTTGATGCCTCATGACATGCTACAAATTCTGCGGCCATTGTGGAAGATGCTATAAGTGACTGTTTAGCACTCTTCCATGAAATAGCCCCTCCAGCTAACATGAAAATGTAGCCGGATGTAGATTTCATGCTATCTTGACACCCTCCAAAATCAGAGTCGGTATACCCAATGACCTCTAGCTTGTCCGATCTCCGATACGTGAGCATGTGGTCTTTTGTTCGCTTCAGGTACCTCAAGACCCGTTTGGCTGCTTTCCAATGATCTAGACCAGGATTTGATAAGTATCGGCCCAACATGCCAGTGATGAACGCAATATCCCGACGCGTACACACTTGCGCATACATGATGCTCCCAACAACTGAGGCATATGGATACTTTTGCATTACTTCTTTTTCTAAAGAATTCTTTGGGCATTGGCTGAGACTAAATTTGTCTCCTTTTGCCACAGGGGTATTTCCTGGTTTACTGTCTTGCATGCCATACCTTTTCAGGACCCTTTCGATATAATTTCTTTGGGATAAACCTAACATACCTTGGGTTCTATTCCTCAGTATTTCAATCCCTAGGACAAATGATGCATCACCAAGATCTTTCATCTCAAAATTCTTCATCAGAAATTTCTTAGTCTCATGCAACATATTTATATCATTGCTGGCAAGCAATATGTCATCTACATATAAAACCAGGAACACAAACTTACTCCCACAGAACTTGAGGTATATACACTCATCCGCAAGATTTGACTCAAAACCAAATGAGATAATCACATTGTGGAATTTGTAGTACCACTGACGAGACGCTTGCTTTAGCCCATAGATGGATTTCTTAAGTTTGCACACCATAGACTTTGCGTCTCTCGACACATAGTTTTCTGGTTGCACCATATAGATTGTTTCATCAATGTCACCATTGAGAAACGCAGTTTTAACATCCATCTGATGAAGCTCTAAATCGAAATGCGCAACTAATGCCAATATAATCCTTAAAGAGTCTTTCAATGAAACTGGAGAGAAAGTCTCTTTATAATCGATGCCTTCCTTTTGTGTAAAACCTTTAGCGACAAGACGAGCCTTATATTTCTCCACATTACCTTTCGAATCCCTCTTGGTCTTAAATATCCATTTTGAACCAATGGGTCTCGCTCCTTTAGGTAATGGGACAATTTCCCAAACGTCATTGTCGGCCATAGATTTTATTTCCTCATTCATGGCATCGATCCACTTGTTAGAATTTGAGTCTTGCATGGCTTGTTGAAAATTTATGGGGTCATTTTCTAACATGCCAACATCAAACTCATGTTCTTGAAGGTAAACTACATAATCCGAAGATATTGCAGACCTTTTCTCTCTAGTGGATCTTCTTATTGGCACTTCTGAATTTCTTGAGGGTTTCCAGCATTGTTGTTAACAACAATCTGGTCAACAACAGCATTCTCCAGAATTTCTGGAATTTCACTTTGTACTGTTTGATCTTGTTGAGTTTGGTATTCAATAATGGTTTGATTTTCGATAATTGTATTTTGAGTTAAAATGGATTCAATTTCCACAAAACTCTCAACACTTGTGGGAATATTTGCATACTCCTCTTCGAATTCATCCATTATTGTATCTCCCCCCGCAAACTCAACATCCTCAAAAAATTTTACATTTCCCGTCTCAAAAACTGAATGTTCTGTAGGATTATAAAACTTATAACCCCTTGATCGCTCGGGATACCCAATAAAATAACAACTAACAGTTCTTTCATCCAGTTTCTTTTCATGCGGCCTATAAGGCTTTGCTTCAGCTGGACAACCCCACACACGCAAATGTTTTAAATTGGGCTTTCGCCTATTCCAAATTTCGTATGGGGTTTTGTTAGTTGCTTTAGTGGGCACTCTATTTAGGATATGTGCTGCTGTCTTTAAGGCTTCACCCCATAGATTAGTTGGTAAAGAAGTGCGACTCATCATACTTCTTACCATGTCCTTAAGCGTTCGATTGCGCCTCTCAGAAACACCATTCATTGCCGGCGAACCGGGCAATGTATACTGAGGCACAATGCTGCATTCATCTATGAAATGTGCAAAAGGCCATTTACATTGTTCACCTGATCCATCATATCTACCGTAATATTCACCACCACGGTCAGATCGAATGGCCTTAATGCGTTTGTTAAGTTGTAACTCAACTTCCGCTTTGAAATTTTTGAACATGTCAAGGGCTTGAGCCTTTTCCTTAATCAAATAGATGTAGCCATATCTTGAATAGTCATCTATGAAACTAATAAAATACCGTTGACCATTTCTTGTGGCCGTTGGAAACGGACCACTATAGGTATGAATTAATTCCAAGACTTCCGAATACCTTTTGGCTTCATATTTTCTTAAATTGGTTTGTTTCCCTTTTATGCAATTTATACAATCATTAAGATCTGAAAAATTTAAGGGTTCAAGAATTTCATTAGACACAAGTCGTTCAATTCTGCGTTGAGAAATGTGACCTAATCGCTTGTGCCATAATGAAGCTGACTTTTCATTTGTTAATTTTCTTTTCTTACTATTTGTATCCACATGCAAAGCTTCAATATAAGAACTATTGACATCCAAAGAATATAGATTATCATAAACAGAAAGAAAACCAGAACCAACTTGTTTTGAATCATGAAACAAACTGAAATTTCCATTTTCAAAAGCACAAGTAAATCCATACTTATCTAATGCAGAAATTGAAATTAAGTTACGTCTAAAAGACGGTACAACAAAAGTCTCATACAAATTCAAATAAAATCATGATTTTAACAATAATCTATAAGTCCCAATAGCTTCCACCTCAACTTTATTGCCATCGCCCACAAAGATGAATCTCTCATCATCACTTGGCTTCCGGCAATTTAGGCAGTCCTTTCTTAACACGCCAAGCATGATAATTCTGGCAATGCATCTTCTTGTGTCCAACTGCACCACAGAAGTAACAGGCACTTTCCGATGCGGCAACTGATTTGCCCTTATCCTGTTTCTTGTTGGTGTTCATTGCAGCATCCTTATTATCCTTATTCTGATTTGATTTCTTACGCTTAGCCGATGGCTTAAATTTGGAAGTTGTAGCAAAATGGGCACTTTCTGTCTTCTTTTGTTTCAATCTTTCCTCTTCTTCAACACAATGAGAGATGAGTTCATTGAGTGGCCATTTGTCCTTTTGACAATTATAGCTCACCCTAAACTGTCCAAAGTGTGCAGGAAGGGATATCAATGCTAGGTGCACCAAGAGATCATCTGAAATCTCCAACTTAAGTGCCCTTAGTTTTGAAACAACATTAGACATCTCCATGATGTACTCCTAATACTTCCCTTATCTTTATATTTCATTGAGACAAGTTTGGTCAAGAGTGTACCAATTTCAGACTTTTCATTCTTGACAAACCTTGTCTCAACTTCGGCTAAAAATTCCTTAGCATTAGTAATCTTATCAGAAATCGAGCCTCTAAATGCCTCTGGAATGGACCTTTTCATAATCATTAGATCACTCTATTAGATCTGTCCCACTTTTCCTCAACTCTCTTTTCTTCAAGAGTTGAGGTAGCAGTCATTTTGGGACAGTCAGTTCTGAATGCCAAGTCTAAATCCATGACACCGAGAGTTATCATAACACTCTCCTGCCAATACTTGAAATTGGTACCATTTAACATCGGAATGTCTTTTAGGCCAGTAGTAATGCTAGCTGAAAAAATTCGAACAAAAGACACACAAAACAAACACGATTTAGCAAAAAATCTGAATTTATAAATTATATTCAAATAAAGGCTAAACAATTCCATTATTACCAAAGTATCGGTTTCCATTAATTGATTACCGGAGGGCAACAAATTAATTTCTTATGATGCTTTGTCGCAATAATAAAGTATTGATGATTCATTAACATGTCGACAACATGCCTTCCGGAGGGCCGACATTATGACATATGTATAAAGCATAATAATCATCATCACACTTTAATATCACTCAATTGTACATAAAACTTTAACAATCACTATCTTCCGGTGGCCCGATATATGATTGCTTCAATTAAATGTACACTTAATTTTCTTTTATATAATGAATCAAAATTAACTTTGTCAAAAGAGGCACCGGAGGGTACAATAATGACTCAATTAATTTAATTCAAGATATATATAACTTTAATGCCTTTAAAAGAATCATAATTTATCCTAATGCCATAAAACAAAAGTGCAATTAAATAAATAAATATATATATATATATATATATATAATTGCATCATAATAACTGCATTTTTAATCTCAGAAATTATTCTCTAACTTTTCAGAGAGTTGTACGGCCCCCACGAAATTTTGTGCGGTCTGCCAAATTAAAAAAGGTATTATGTGCATCTGCATCAAAAAACGTGCGATCGCATCAAAATCCGTGCGGCCGTATATTTGTCTGAGCTGTAAAAGTGCATTTATAATGCTGAAATTAAGACACGATCTAGAGAGATTTTAATAAAAAATTGGAAGCACCTTAAATAGCCTTTCAAATTCAGAAACTTCTAAATTTGTAAATTGTTGTTTCAGAAAATTTATAAAAAATAAATTTCCCAAAACCCTAATTTCATAACTGCCCAAAAAACTGAAATTTTTCAGGATCGAACATTATTTGATCAGAAATTTTGCGATTTCAAGTGGAAATCTTCGAGCAAACCCTAACCAAATTAATAACTTAAATTTTAGGCAATCACGATCTCAAATAAAACACCTTTTGTGCTCTCCAACCTTAAATTTTCAATCAAGAAAATCAAGAAAATCAACCAAAAAATCAACGAAAAAATCATCAATTCCTAATTCTCTCTAGATCCTTAAAGACCTAATCCTTCGGCATAGGAAGGCTCTGATACCACTTGTTGGGGGATCATAAAGGCCAAACAATTACGCCTTATCTAGAGATCAAACAATTACATCTCATCTAGGGGTCAAACACTTACACTCCGGGGAAGAAGAAACAATCCCCACCTTAAACCTAAGGACCGTCCTATGCCAAAGATACCCGAAAACATAATCTTAAGTGCGGAATTATACCTGATTCCATGCCGTTTGCCATGGAATATCCAAAATCTTGAGCAAGCCGTCTCCGTGAGCGCGAGACAAGTCTTTAACGGCAAGAAGTCCTTCTCGCCTTTGTGGTTGGGTTGTGGATTAGATCTTCCAAAGCAACAAGATACGCCCTTGAGAAATCCTCTCCAATTTCCTTATGGATCTCTCCTCTCAATTCTTTAATGGAGAAAGAAGGGAGAAGGCACTCAAAAAATTCTGTCTAAGAATAACCTCTTTCCAGAAATATGAGTTGAGTTGGTTATCTTGTGCCTTGGGGACCCATCCTTATATAGTATTACACATCTGGCACCGCGAGTGCGGGTGCACTGGATCGCACTGGGATTCAGTGCGTCCGCACTGGGTTGAGACGCGTCTAAATAACTGCCTTTCTTTCAGCCCCGAATTTTTCCTAAGTCCTGAGTGCGTCCGCACTGGGCTCGGACTTTCTTTCCAGTTTTTACACTGGACTTCAGAAAATCGTCTAAGTCCTGAGTGCGTCCGCACTGGACTCGGACTTTTTCCAGTTTCTAAACTGAAGTTCCCAAAATTTGGCTAAGTACTGAGTGCGTCCGCACTGGGGCTCAGTGCGTCCGCACTCAGGGTTCTAAAAGCAGTTTTCTGTATTTGCAAATCTCAAAATCAGTCCATCAATGATTTGATCTTTGCCCAAATTGTTCTACACATTTATGGACCACATCCTATTGAATACATAGATTGTCTAATGTCTTAATTTCATATTAGATCACTTTAATTGTGACAATCATATTGACAGTATACAATTCATAATTATATTACATATATGCTCAACGTTGGATATATGATCCAACAGCCAGCCCTTCTGTTGGTTTTTGAGATAGTTGAATAGGTTTTGGTGTGAGTTTTTCTGACAAATTTGATATGGTTAATTGGGCAGAGAACTCAAAGTCTATGCTTTCATTGCTTTGGTAAAATTTGTCTCTAGATGAGGAAATCTGGGCAACAGAAAGTTTTATGATTTTGGAGGGGTTTTTTGGACAACTAAGGATTTGTTTGAAATATTGGGAGAAGGAATACAGTTCTTATAGGGTTTGGTGGTTTTGGATGGTATTATGGCAGAAATTGGCCGAGAACCGGTGATGGTTTGTCTGCGCGCACAAGCAAATTAAATTTGACAGCACGGTGTGTATTTTAGGATTTTGGAGGGGTTATCTTGCGAATTTTTGGGCAGGCCCAGATATTTTGGAAAGCTTGCAAGATAAGGAGTAAGGGTATTTAACTCCAATTGAGATAATTTAAAATTATGTGGAAAGCTCAAGGAACGAACTATAATGTTAGTATATTTTGAATTTTTACATAATCAGATTATCAGAATGTATCTCTTGGGCAGCGACCAACATGGGGTATGCTAGAGCAAGGCGTTGAGTGGGGCCAGCTACTCTCGGTGTGCGGGCGTGTGAGCCACATGGCGTGCATCATGAGCAAGCGCGTAAGTAGTTGTGTTCGCTTCATGGACAAGCACATGAATTCCGGAGCATGCATATGAGCGTGCGTCATGAACACTCACTTATGTTGAATTTAATTTGTTGTTGTTATTGTTTTTAGACCTTCGGCCTTTGATGTATCAGCTAGAATGATGAGAACTAAGACCATGGGCTGTGGTTAGTTCTGTTACACTTCGGTCAGGAGTTCTAAGGTTCGGCCAAGAATCTACGGTCAGGTACTTAAGCCTTTGATCAGTGAGAAATGAATAGAAAATGGGTTCGGTCAGGTGCACGGTCAGGAGTTTGATACCCAGCCTTGTGCTGGCTTTGAGATGTGCTCAAACGTGCCTTTGATTCGATCAGATCCATCAGTTCATAGGCTGTGAACAGGTCAACGGGATCTAAAAAACCCAACTGTTATGTGTATTCTAAAGTGTTCAAGGTACTATTTTGCCTAGTATTACATATCAATCTGATCCTCTCTGTCTAGTGTCTACTATCAAATGAACATTTTCAAAAACCTCCAGAAAAGGTTTCTAGAGAGGAAACTAGAGAGGAGACACAATAAGCAAGCGCTTGCACTTGGTTATGCAATTTAAAATGCAGGTTTCGCACGAGACGCTTGAGTACCCGAATCCTTTTGAGTTGTGGAACAGAGAGAAAGGCTTGATTTTTGTGTTCATTCTTCTGCTGGTTATTTCTCTTGTCACATGTGAATGGAACTTGCAAGATAAAAGAAAACATCACATATAATAGTTTCCTCTTTGTTTTTTACATCAGTATCAGAGCTTTCAGGATTCCTTTTACTTTGAAACTGATACCTAAGCCTTGGTTGTGTGTGATTCGTGGTCTCAATTAGAGAACTATAATTAATGTCCAGATTGCGCAGATTTTTGGACTGTCTGATATTGCATATTAACATCAATATCTTTATTTTATTTTTTTTAAGGTCAGTGGGCACGTTGCCCACCAACTATTGTATTAATAAAGATAATAGTTTTTACATCCTGCACAGAAGCCTAGCGAAGTACATCAATGAAAGAACAGAAAAGCCTAGCGAAGGCTCTAATCATCCGTCTGGCCTCCTAGTGTTCTTCCCCAATCCCCACTAGATGTGCTGGCACCAGTGTTGTATCTCATAATCTCATTGATTTTCACTAAAACTCAAAATCCAGGGGCAGCTGAAAAGTTTAGTGGAAATCTATCGGTCTTGACCGACTTTGTCCCCTCTTGAAATTTTTTGTCCTTCTCTGAATGTTTGATTTGTAATTCAGATTAAATTTAGGGTAAAAATTGAAATAAATATGTTGAATTTTGATTGATAATTAGAATTATAAGTTAGAGTATCCGAAATTACAATTCAAGCATTGAAAAATATAAGTTAAAGCATTATTTTTTTTATCGAGTACCTAATTAGTTAGTGGATTTAAATTCAATTAGCTATTTAAATCCAATTCGATATTTTTTTGCCTCCCCCGACGAAAATCCTGGATCCGCCCATGCTCTCTCCAAACTATAAATAAGTTTGATTTCCAACCCTCTATTCTGTTTTGAACTGCTTCAATCTGTGGCTGGAATTGGATTTTGTTTGGCTTCCTTATTGTCAGTGGCAACCCTAGGTACCTTATAGGGAGTTCGGACGGGTTGCATGAGATTGATGATGTTCTGAACTACCAGTATCAGATTCATAGGAATTGCAAAAGTGTTTTTTTGTGGTTTATTTTTAGACCTGTTGGGTCTTCGTACATCCTCAAGTTTAGTGTGAGCACCTTTAGCATAGTCGAGTGAGCCTCTGTACTATGATAGCATCATCTGGTATTATATTGGTTGCGGTGCAATTACAATCGGTTCATGCATAGCCGGCCATGAGTTGTTTATGGTCCATTGCAGAGAGTTAGTCACAGTGATGAATAGCGTGGCAACAGTGGATCACCCTGGCGTAGGCCTCTTTTGTGCTTGACATATCTCGTGAGTGGCTGAGTGCCCAATTTACCCGATGTAGAGGTATTGAGCACATGGAGCCCCGAGGAAATCCATTTAGGTATCTTGAATTATTTTATCCAAACTGTTTGAAGTTTTTTTTATTGTTATATAGAGAATTTTTTTTGTTAGCTTTTCAGAAATTCGAAAGACCTGTTCATTGGATAAATATAGAGAATGTTATGACTGCTGCGATTAGAAGGTATCAGTCTGTCATTATTTTCTACATTTCTAGAATCAGTAATCCTTCTGTATTACAGAAACATTGTGTAGTGGTGTATTCTTTGAAGGTCCTTCTTGAAACTATAAGGACACAAAATTTTAATGAATTAGAGTTGGCAAAAAAAACTTGTAGCTCGTGGCTAGCTAAATTTGGTGTGGCGGTATATTATTTGAAGCTCGTAATTAGCTAGCTCGATTCTAGCTCGTTCAGACATAAGCAAGTTCCAGCTTGGCTCAACTTGGCTTGTTTCTCGGTTCATTGCAAGAAAAAGATGAATATCCTTTCCATTTACCTCTTTTAGCGCCTGCTATGAGAGGATGAAACTCATTGCAAGAAGAAGATGAAATTATTTCCCGGCTTGTGGTCTATGCGCTTGTCATGGCACCAAGTCAGTAAAAAAAATTAGATTATGTGCGGCTCACAGCAAAAACAAGCTGGCTAGATTCGGTTGGCTCGTTATGACATGAGGTGAGTTCAAGTTTTGCCAAGCTTGACTTGACTCATTTTCAGCCCTAGGATGTATGATAATTAAGTTATGATGGTCGCAAGAAAGGGATGTTCTAACAGATTGTCAGAGCAATGTGTTTGATCTTGTGACTTTGTAGGTCTATTTCTCATCTTTCCAAAATCAATACATTTTTTTGGGTCTCATGGTTGAAAGATCTGACATTGAGCTCTCCATAAAGGGTTGAATCATATTTTTAGAATGAAAGATGATGTAGATATAAAGGTTCAAAGTCGGATTACCGCCAGATTGACTGACTGCTATCAATTCTGAGACTAGGCCTAAAACTGAGATAATCACTGATTCTCACCACATTTTGAGACACAGATAAACCAGAGATTTCATGTTTAGTAAGAAACTTGGTATGAAGGTTAACCGTTAGATAGCATTATGGATAATTACCATTACCAGACCAAATATCAATGATTGATGGCATATGTGATGTTGTCCCATGAGGTTTAATAGCGCAATTACGCGCAGCAATGTTGGTTTGATAGCCAATTATGTGCGGCTATCATAGGAGTTGCATGAGTTGCACCTATTGCGTGAATTTGGATTGATAAGCTAGTGTGCCTCATCCGTACTCTGAGATTTTGCACCGGTTGAATAACTGGGAGCAATATTTTTCAGTTTGCAGGATTTTTTTGGGGACATATACAGTCCTTTAAATTCTGGATCTGATATGATATTGTTTCTTGGATTAATTTGGGATTGGGATGCAAAATCATAGTTAAAAGTTCTAACCATGCTTGTCTCTATATGAATTGGTGTCAAACCAAAAAAAAATAAAAAATATGAATTGGTGGATTTGGCTTTATGGGATGTAATTGCTGATCTCTGTTAGACGAGACACTGATGGATATATGTGGTGCATAGCATCATAATATCTCAGTATCTTGTTATCAGAATGTACATGAGGCCATCACAATTCAAATTAAGAATCCCAAAAGAATCAATGAAGTTGGAATGGAAAGAACTATACCGCTAGCATCATGTTGCGAATTTGTTTGTTCGTGAATTTTTATCTACTGGTAAACCCCTCAAAGATCTTTTCAGAAAGTATAAGAACGTGAATATTGAATGAACGATGAGAAATTTATGATGGTCGCAAGAAGGGATATTATTGTCAGAACAAAGTATTTGATCTTCGGAATTTTGTAGTTCGTTTTCTCATCTTTTTGAAATCTAGAAAGTTTTTTGGTTCTCACAGTTGGAAAGATCTGTTGGTGAGTTTTGCAGAGAGGATTGAATTATATTTTTTGAATGAAAGATGATGAAGTTGTAAAATTTCAAAAGTATGATTGTTGCCGGAATTGGTTGACTGATATCATTTTAGATAAGACAAATTTAAGTAATTTTGTCAAAAAGTAGGGATAAGAAAGGAAAAAATTTAATGGATTGAATCATGTTAAGTTGGTGGCAACCAACCATACGGCAACATGAATAAAGTGTGAAACTTTATATTTTTGTTTCTATTTTTTTAATTCTATGATATTTGCTGATTGAGTGACCACCTTGACTTTGCAGAATTTTGAATTTATAAATATTATTTTAAAATAATATAGAATAATAGATAAATTGTCTTGAGATTTTAATCTTATAGAAAAAACCGAAAAAATCGGCTTGAATATGATTGGATTTAACGGAACCGAAAATTAGATTTTTTCGGTTACTTCAAAATTGACTAAAGAAACCAACTTTATTTTATCAATTTTTTCGACGACATCAAAATTTTCATTCAATCAATCTATTAACCTATATTATTTTTATATATTTTTCATAAATAAAAAATTCTGTTGATTTTGAACAATGATCTGTGATTCCGTGTGAAATCTCTCAAACCCTCTCAAGTCTCAAGTGATGCGTCAACTGCTATGGAGCTGAGCCTTTCAAAATGGGACCCACTTGTCTCCACAATGGCCAGCAAGAGAATTGATATATTTTACATTTTTACCTATAGATAGTTAGGCATCCATTTCACTTGCATGGGCATGTTGAAAACTTAGAAGTGGTAAATAAAATAAATTCATGTGAATTCCATTCTCTACATTTTGGAATGTTCTTTTGACTAGATTATTGGCGTCCAGTGATTGTGCAGCTCTTTGGTGTCATGGCCTCATGGAAATATATTCTTCTTTTGCTCTAGGAGCCATCAATATTTAAATGAATAAACTCTGTGTTTAGAGGCGGAGTCAGGAAATAAAATAAGATAAGGTAAAATTTGCAGAATACATAATTATATTATTATTTAAACACAAGTATATTTTTCTAAATAAAGTTGGGAAAATAATAATAAAAGAATCATATTTCGAAAAAAAAAAATGATTAGAGATAGAAAGTGACTTTTTCTGAACCCATGTGGCCCCATCATTCTCAAATAATCCTTGCCATTCTCAAATCTTTAAAGAGAAAACCATATCATAAATATATTCCAAATGAACAATATAATAAAACAATACATTGTTTAGTCACCAAACGAACATTGCATAATCCATTTGTTTATTCCATGCCTCCATGGCCTGAAAACCACATAAGATATTTGTTTTTTTTTTTTAGGAAAATGTTAATCATAAGCCAGCTTGGGAGACTGAGTTAATCAGTGTATTATTCAAATATTGAAATGTCTGTGTCTTCTTTTATGTAGCTTTATATATTGCGGATTACTATTCCAGTAGTTAGATTCGCTACAAATTGCAATTCCAAAAGTTGGTTATACAAGTCAAACTTCGTTTTAAATATGCTTAGATTCTCATTTATTCTCAATCAAGTGCATTGACTTGCTTCCTATAATTGAGATTAGGTAAGGTTCAACCAAGAGCAGTACCAATTAACCATAACCCGATAAACATCGGTACACGTGGATTGACCCGTACCGGTTATACCGGAACTGAACCAGTAAACATCTCCGACTATTAAGCAACAGATGTTCTCTCTGTTATCTTATCAAGCATATAACAATGACAGATTCATTTTAAATACTGTCGGATTCGGGTTTGGACCTTTGTACTATATGATCCAACCGGTAAGCATTTCTTAATAATTTTTAAATTTCTGTTGTCTGTTCAGAGTAGATATTTTCAAATTTAGTCACTATCAGCAAGCTGCAACTTGACAATTTGCAAATAAGCATCATTGGAGAAGACTGAGAATTTGAAATTTTGGTTCCAAAAATTTGTGACTTGCACAGATTTGGCGAGGAATCTTGATAGGTTGCTCGAAGATCTTATCCTTTTAAATGTTTTAGTGGGCCCCCTGAAAACATTTTTTTAGTTTATTCCTTTCTTTTTTTTGAAATTTTTTTTTTAGTTTATTCATAATATAACACCACCTGAATTTTTTTTGAGAAAGGATGCCATCTGAAAAGGAATGAGAGAAAAAGACATTTGCTGTCATTTTGGATTGAATGCGGATTTTGGATAAGCATTACGAAACTACGAACTATGAACCAAATTTCATGCTAGAAGTAAAAGAATTAAATGAAGGATTTATATAATTACATGCTAGAAGTAAAATAAAATATTAAATGATATATTAACCACTGTCGGTACTTCGAACACAATAAACGTTTGTGCATGACATAGTGTAGATTACATTTATTTACTTGCTAGAAGTAAAAGTAAATTTTAAATGAGATATTAACCACTATAGGTACACTATTAAGTTTTTCATGTGCATGACATAATATAGATTAACATTTAGTTATATGTTATTTTCTCTTTTATGTAATTGTAAAGGGTATGTTTGGTTGGGTTGAGAATAAACTATTTTTTAAATTAGGCTATTCGGAATAGCTTATTCGGTGTTTAGTTGAGTTAGAATAGTTAGATTAGGGAATTTAAATTTTTTGTCTTCTTAGAATAGACTATTTCTAAGAATTTTGGCTATTATAATAACACAAACGACAACTATTCTTTATTTGGTTATTCTAGCTTATTCCTGTTTTGCAATCAAACATACCCAAAATGAAGAGGATTCAAATGCCTTCATTTTTTGTGCCTCGACCATGCCTTTGTCTTTTAAACGTTAATAACTTAAAATTTAAAACTCAATTATCAAAATAAAACAGTTAAATTTGATATATATCATTTTCTCTATGTTCATATAAAAAATACGATATTTTGATTTTGTTATTATCAGTATCAAGAGCTACAAAAATACATCGATATGAATAAGTTCTAGATGCAACTTATTGATTATATTAAAAACAAAATAAAAAAAGTGATATATTTTGTATGTACAGGTAGATAAAATTTCACATCTAATGATTTTATTTTAAAATATAAATATTAATTTTTGTTATTAGAAAATTAAAAGATCCATGAAAAAAAATGGAGGTACTTGGATCTCCTCGGACTCGGACGCGGTTCCTATTTAGTGATATCAAAGTACAAGTACCATGCTCCCCACCGTACATATAAATTAATTAAATAATTTAGGCTCACACATCACTAGATATTTATAATTTGTGTATCATCCCCACACACTTTATCTAAACAAGAAAAAACACAATTATTCTCCAAGCAAACATCAAGCGCTACATCTTCGTTGTTAACTTTTTGCGATTAGGATGTTGTCTGTTGACTCTTTGTGCGTTGTATCATTATGATTCGTTATATACTTTTTATATGTAACCTCATTTCGAGGATGATTTATTCTTTTCTTTTTTTGTGTCTTGGCGATTTTTTTTTTGGAAATTATGCATGGTGGTTATTTCTTTATAAAGAATAAATTGGAAACTTTATAAATATAAAATAAGTTTTTATAGAAAAGATAATAAATTGAGTAAACTTGTGATTTTTTAAATTTAAAAGGGTAAATATGATATTATAAATTATAGAAGGAGAAATATGTAATTTTAAGGTTTCCGAGGAGAATACATGAAATATTTCCATTTTGCTTTTGGCAATTTATGCACAGTGGTTATTTATTATGCCTTCCGATCGTAGAAGATTTTGATTATTTTTTATATGATTATGATTTTTTCATGACAAATTAATTTGTCTATCTTGATATTTATATAAACAAACTTTAAATTTAAATAGATATATTTTAGATGTGATCTGTATTATAATTCATATATTTTATTCATTGAAAAAAAATATATCCAACGGTGTGTTTATTTCTCATCGGATTTTTTTTCAATGGTCTGAATACAAAGAGCCTTAATGTCTTCTCAAATAATATTTAGAATGTTATGAAAATAATTGTAGTGATTTTTTAGGAAACATTTTATATCACATTCCAAAGTAATTTATTTCAGCACGGATATTATCTTTATTTATGTCATCATCATTCTCATTAAATTCTGCGTAGTCAGAATTTTAATTAGAAGTAAATAAAATAATTATAAGGATTGTCGTGAATTTAATAATGCAAATTGTATATTGTTCAAGAGTGAACAAAATTTTATTCAGAAGTAGACAACAACCCGATTATACTTAGATTATATACCCGTTTTCAGATTTTAAGAGTAGACAGTTTACTACTTCTGGTTCAATGTGGCTCCACCACTGATTAAAGTGAACTAGTTAATAATTTCAGATAAATTGAATATTTAAATCATTTAACTGAATAATTAATCTATTAAGTTGAATCCTAATAATTGTTCGGCAGCATTTATAGGATTAATTTTAAT